>JAYXIM010008083.1:0-48995 GCA_037575425.1 Anastrepha fraterculus | reverse complement strand
ACCATATGTTATCCCTATGAATTCTGCTCAATAATTATTATTAATATTAAGTGATTGGCCTTTTGGACTGTTTAATCATCTGAAACAGGAATTAAAAGCCACATAAAAATCAAACACTACACAAAAAGAGTAAAAAAAAAAATAAAAATAAAAAATATACAACAAATATTTTTCCATTTAACAGGTTCCCTGTTCAAAGAATCATATTGGATACATCCAACCAGTTTGTGCATGAATCATATACGAGAAAAATCCAAAAAAAAAAAAAATATATAGGGTGAGAAGTGTTGAAACAATTCGGACTTCTCCGGCGTTCTGTGTTGACTTCTTGACTTTTGAAGGCTTGCTCTTCTGCTTTTTTTACTCCAAATTGTGCAACGCTTTATTTTTAGGTTTCGATCACTTATTGCAATTTCTATCAGGAAATCATTTGGTTGGCCTCTGGTCAAAGATGGTATATTATCTTTTTTCTCTTTAAACTCATCATCGCTGTCCTCTAACAATATTGGGATTTGCTCTTTGGAAGAAAATCAAATCAAATATAGAATCCATAAAAGAAAATGCGAATATGTGCCATGAAAACTTTTTATGGTACGGAAACAGTTATGGGTTTCTGCTTGAACGCCATGAAAAAATACACGTTTTTAAACGTTTCTTATTCTGCTTCTTTGAATTCTTCTTCTTAGCATCACAGTCCTTGCTGAGCTATTGCTTCATTCAAAACCTTGCGCCATCTGTCACCATCTAAAGCTACCTCTTTCTGCCGCCGCACGTTTCGCTTTTCAGGGTCACCCTCCACGTCTTGGAGTCGTTTTTTTCTGGGGCGTCCTCTTTTTCGGCTTCCGACAGGGCGTAACTCAACTGCCTTTCGAGTTGTTCTCTCCTTAGACATTCTAAACACGTATCCAAGCCATCTTATAAATTTTATCACAGTTTCATTTTTTGCTAATATTCTTATTACAATCTTATTCTGCTTGCCCGACATATATTCAGTCACCTCGATGGCTGCTAAAAACTCTTTGGAGACAAGTTTCCAACGTTTGCTGATTTGGCTTTACAATAGTTGAAAACTTTCAATCCCTGTCAAGTCCAGGAATGTCCGAATGAGCTTGGATATCTCATTTCTTTCAAATTGTAACCGCTAATATGTATTACTGTAGGTAGACCAAGCCCTTGCAAATGTAGAAACCTAACCAAAGAGCAACAATATCTACCCTATCTAACAATTTAACGTCACGTCTATCGAACGCCCCTCGTCGAACCAAAAAGCTTATTCCGCCTGAGGCTCACTATTGTTTTACAGCTCTTAGACCGCTCTGCGTTTACTAACCGAGATATTATAAATTATAAGGCTTTCTTAAATGTAATTTCTACTCTTCCTCTACTCGTTGGACATCTACGGTCTCCGGTCTCTCAGTAAGCAACTACTCAGTAGGTTATAACTCGATGTGAGTACAAGTGAAAGATGTTATACAACTCCTTAACGAGTCTGGATGTGATGCTCCGATTCGGCTGGACTTTGAAAACTATTGGGATAACTAAAAAGTTAACTATTCAATTGATGCGATTGAGTAGACAAAATGGATTACTTGCTTGAAAGTAGGGAGACACATTGCAGGGTTGTAATCGGTAAGTGTAGATGTGCATCCATGGTAAGTCGCTTTCAAACTTTATCCTACTCGAGGGATTGTTATCTTGCTGCGATGAGGAGGCCTAGTAAGTGTATAACTCCTGATGCCGGCAATAGCATAGCTAGTAGTAGGGCATCCCAAGTCGTAAGGGTCGATGGGGAACACCCGAGCTAAAACAATCCACCCAGCAGCGTCTGATCACGGGCTAGGGGCGTACGCCTTGTATCAAGTGGCGCGCAATAAAAATGTATTGATAGGATATATTCATATGCCTGGCAATCGCTGGGAGCAATTAAAGGTAGTCCACTAATGGACTAGGAAACCTGGGATAATCCCCCATCTTTTCGAAACTGATTATAGAAGTCGAAAGCAAAGTAAAGAAGAAAAATGGTCCGAACCCCACGACAACGGCCATATTTAACATGAAAGCGGCTACCCAAATTGGATGTTGGAACATAGAAACCCTATACGAGGAGGTAAAGTAGAACAACTAACCATGGAATTTCGAAGGTTCACTCTGGACATCTTCAGCATCACATAACAGCAAAAGTTGAGAAAAGTATCTACTCAGAACGTGGCCCTACTCTCGACCTGGGGTTAGGTTAGGTTGATGCGGTTGTCCTGTGGGACACACACAGGCTCATAGCCCATTGTGATGCCGCGTGGGGAGCTTGTCCCTATCACTCCTAAAACCAGTGTGTGCTTTTCAAAAATTTTAAAATATCTCTGATTTTTGTCGAACTGAGATCTTCAAACCGACCTGGGGTTAAAGGATATTAAATATATACACAACCCTTAAACCCTTTTCGAAGTGCAGGCAGCCTTCAGCCTGAGATGATTTGAACTATTTGGGCATTGCGATGAAAAGTTTTGTATTGGCTCCACATATATGATACCTACGTCGTACCTTAGTCCTACTTTCGTCCTCCTATACCTACTAACATCCTTTCATACATGACTGATATGTACATATCTCGTACCAAAATCTGCGAGCCGGTTTGCCTCAATTTACATTTTGGAAATATTGATTTTGTACTGCCCTCGGAAGCTGATTTCTTTAGACACAGAGTCAGAAAATCTGTATTTTCTTACCAAAGGGACTTTTCAAGAATGCGTATTAGACTCCTGTTATGAATAGAAGCTCAATCAGATAATCGGCGTGGTAGCTCTTTGTAAAAAAATAAGTTCTAATTGATTCTTCTTCGCTGCCGCACATCTCTTTTATCAAAGATGCTATTTTTGTTCCATTTTTCTTAGCAATACAGCTTCCAAAATATTCAATTGTCTTAGAAGACAATCTCCCCAGAAAAAACAAAAAACCAAAAATAATAATAAAGGGTTGCGCACTTGAGTAGCTCGAGGACTACAATTGCAACATTTAATTTGCCAACATTAACGATTCTACGCCCAAATTAATCAAAAATGTCAAATTGGATGCCCAAAAATGGCCACAACCCACACAACTGCCAACCCCTGCCAACTTGCGCGCGAATTCTCTTCACTGCCAGCATTTCGTCACACTTAATTAAAGCGAATTCCAGCCACTTTAGCTGTCAATTTCTTTTCTTGTTTTTACCCGCACGCCACTCTTCTCCATTTGCCATAATTTTTTTTCGCTGCGCTTTTGGTCAAATTTTGTTGACAGTTCGCCCTTTCAACAAAGCACAGATATCAGTAGCGGAAAGCAAACCAAATTATAAAAGAAGCAGGCAACAAAAACAAATAAAAAATAAGAGAGCACAAAAAACTGTTTAATTAAGTTGAAACCCTTTTTCGCGTTAAAAATCACCAAAGATATGTGTGGCTGGTAGAAAAGGGAGGCAATGGATAAGTCGAAGTCGAATTACGCGAAAAATGCGACAAAATCGAAAGAAAGCCACTTCCAAAGTGCCCATTCAAGTGGCTAAAGTAGACAGGCAAGGAGCAAGGAACGGGAAGGAGAAGAAGTGCAGAGCAGCAGCGCCGCGGGGCAGGCAAAAGTGTGCAGGATGAGCTTAGTGAGTGGCGTTGATTGCTTCAAAGAGTGTCCTTTTCCTTTCAAAACTGTACGAAAAATAAACATAATTAAAAATCAAATGATTTTTTATAATTTTCTGTTTTGCAAAGTACTTTGATTTTTCAATTTTCTTTCGCGCCCACTGCAATGTCTAGTTTGCTTCTTCTTTTTTTTGGAAAAAGGCGTAAATCTTGAATATCCTCGTTAATTATTTTAGTCAGTCACTCAAAATGTTGTTCGGCTTCCACGTGCAATGTACAATTTTTAACTAATTAACTGTGGCTAAAAGAAGGAGTGCCAGCACGGAATTGAAGAATGCAAAATAGATAAAAAAGAGGTACGCGTTTCAGACTTGTGGACGCTGTACTCTTCGCAATACTTCATCTACGAGAAGTTCTTTCAATAAACCTAAGATGGTTCTGGGCTGGACTAAGTCTATGTGCCTCTGTTTGGGCTGTAGAGGACCGAGATGCTTGATATAGCATGGAGTGGGAGTGAATTCTTCAATATGCCGGCACCCGCACAAGTTCAGCTCATTCCAGTTCAGTTTTTGTTCAACTTACACTAGTCGACTATTTTTGATGAGTTTCGAGTGGTGTCTTGAAAGAAAATTTTATGTCAAATATACAAAATAATCCAGAATGCATTAAATAGATTCTGGAGCCGGATGGTACTCAAACGAGAAGGAATGACAACTTTTTTTTTTTTTTTTTTTGAAATTCTGAAAGTAGCAGATTGGATAATGGAGAGGAGATGGAGCGGGAAACAGATTGGAGTCTTTAGTGACAGTCAGGCTGTACTAAAGGCTCTGGAAAACGCAAAGCAAACCTCAAAGATTGTTCAAGAATGTAAGAAGAAGCTTAATTCTGTTGCAAGACAGAATGAGCTCATACTTATATGGCTTCCAGGGCACTTCAAGGTCCAAGGGAATGAAATTGCCGATGAATTTTCCAAATGTGGATCAACGGTTACCCCACAGGGACCACAGCCAATAATAGGAATCAGTTCTACAAATCAGGAAGTGGATCAGCGATATTTATGCAACGCTCCAGACCTGCAAGCCCGAACAGAAAACTGTCGGGCTTTCTTCTAAAGCTTGGAAGGAAAGACGTTCGGTTCATGGTCGGTGTTATTACAAGACATAATCCATGGGGTCAACATATGACCACCATTGTAATCATTGCGGACCCGATTTGCCTGTCTTGCTTAGAAGAGGCGGATAGCACTGAGCCTTTTCTGTGAGTGTTCCGATTAAAAGACTGCTGTTATGCCGAAATACTTGCTTCTTCTTCTCGATATGACACCGCATTCGAAATGCAAATGTGATGATGTCGATCGGGACGAATTGCAAAACAGTCAGCAGTCGTTTGTCCAAACCCCGAGCTTTTGCGGTTACCTTCGCAGTCTGCAGTGGCCGGTGAGGATGCCTGTGAGCATTCTGAGAATGTTTTTAGCGAGGCTTATAAGTTTTAACAACCTGATCAGATTCTATGCAGACACTGCTTCACGTGACGTTTACAGTAATGCATAATGAATCTATAACGCTTCGTGTGTAATCCGTAGGTCTTGACCACAGTCCGTCGCATGAAATAGGTTTGCCAGAGGTCGAGGTCGAGGTTGCTACATCTCGTTGCTGTTTGCAAATTTCTCAGGATAGTTAAGAATTGCGGTAACCTAATGACTTTTAAGAATCTCTTTACAAGACACTACTCTGATTCACGCTTTACTTCATTCAAATCTTCAAATATGTACTATTTCTGGCAGTAAAATCGTTCCATATGTAGTGTCATTGCGACTTCACTAAACTTCAGACTAAGGTTGATAAAATGAGGCCTTTCTTCCGCAAGTCTAGCTGAGCTCCAACGATTTACTTTGATCTCATCTCATTATACAAATTCTTTACGGGCCCTTAAGGTCCGGTATTTGTCTTTAAAGTGTTGACACAAAATTTTTCGCGACACAAAACAATTGGTTTCATTGGTTGTCAAGGGAAACTTTTAAACCTGAAATTATTCTAGAAATTACTCAATAAACGTTAACGTGGAGGGTCTCTGGGACAATCAAGTGAAACCGGAACTAAACAAGGTCGTTTCTCGTCCATCTCTGAAGGACAGAGCCTTGGAAAGTCGAATATCAATATGTCGACGATGGGAGGAACTGAGAATCCGGTTTTCTTCTGTTCTAAGAGATTCTAGTCATCAGAGTTGTTTCAGAGATGGACTGTGTAGAACGACAAGATAACTTCCTTTACCGTATATGCATAGGGAGTGTATATGCTGCGACAACAACAACAACATCAAGATATGCTGATAAGGTAAAAGAAACCACAAATTAGGCGTTAACCACTGCTTACAATTTTTCTTGGCAGCTGTTACTACCACAGCTTCTTTATCGAGCAAAATTCGCCTTTCTTTTGAAATTTCTTCGATATTCCCCTTGAAGGTCTCTGCAATAAAAGATTAAACTAACTGGACAACAGTCGGGTGACAGAAGTTTACGCGTTTCCAGTCCAGTCACAGGAACCTGCATCCATTACACTGACTAGCTTTTTAACTACGCAATGCGGATGTGAATTGCTCTGGGTGCCAGGTAATACGGAAGTATTTGGAAAAGAGAATAATTGTTTCATCCCAGAAGGTTAACGGGACGACTTCCTTTTCTTCTCTAAACAGTTAACTACACGTAATGCTTTCAACGTACCCTGAAAAAAAAAAACAGGATTTGGACTCTCATAACTGCATCGGAGGGAAAACGAAACCAGTAGACGACGTCGGAATCGGGACGACGCCAAGACTTTTGGACTAATAAACTGCAAAGGATTGAGATTCTTGGTCGAAATTATTGAGGGAGGCTAAGGTTCGACTCTGTTGGTCCCGCTTCATTGGCTAGATTATGTCGTCCGAATGGAAAAAAACGTTCCGGCTCTGATGCGGTACCTGTTGGTCGTAGCAGAGGAAAAGAAAGGCCTCCTCTGGGTGGAAAAGATGAGGTGGAGAAGGACTTGGCTTCTTCTGGCGTTTCCAACTGGTGCCCGTTAGTACAAGAGAGAAACGACTGCCACGCTTTATTAAACTCGGTAAAAATTGGCGGCCGCCGTAGCCGAATGGGTAGGTGCGTGATTACCATTCGGAATTCACAGAGAGGTCGTTGGTTCGAATCTCGGTGAAAGCAAAATTAATAAAAAACATTTTTCTAATAGCGGTCGCCCCTCGGCAGGCAATGGCAAACCTCCGAGTGTATTTCTGCCATGAAAAAGCTCCTCATAAAAATATCTGCCGTTCGGAGTCGGCTTGAAACTGTAGGTCCCTCCATTTGTGGAACAACATCAACACGCACACCACAAATAGGAGGAGGAGCTCGGCCAAACACCTAACAGAAGTGTACGCGCCAATTATTTTTTTTTTTTTTTAAATCGCAGAAGTTGTTATCGCGCCAATCAAGAGGAGGAAGAAGAAGGTTCAACTCGAACTCGGGCGCCAACAATGATGATGAGGAAGTGTCACACTTTCGCTGGTGTTGGACTTACGGGAGAGCTGTTTTGAAAGACAAACATCTGAGTTATTAACAACTAACCCGATTTAAGAATAAATTCGAGTATATTCGAAACAGAAGTTGCGTGCAGCTTCTGAGAAAATGTAAAAAAATAAAGTAGAGTTCCGGTCAAATCCATCCGAAAGAAAAGTGCAGTTAATGAAAAGCAGAAACCCCTACCCACAAGATTTGGATGTGTACTGCCGAACCGACTAGACTTTCACTTTGGAAACATTCCCCAAAAATATTTGGGTAATTTTTTATGTTGATACAATAACTATTAAGCAAGCTTGCGGATAATTTCTTGATCTTTCATTGAATTTGTTTTATCTTTCAGCTTTAATCTCAGCTCAAGTTCCATCTCTTACCAGCACACCTTTTATTATGATACTTCCGCTCTCTTCATGGTATGTCAAGGCGCTCTTCTAACTTTTGTGAGGAATGCGGCGATCATGAAATTTTAGCCTACATCTGAGAATCTGAAAGTGCATTTTATACAAGGGGTTATATTAGGGTTCCAAAGATCCTTGAAGTCGCTGTGTTGCTCCATTTTCATATTATTCAATAATTTATCTGCTCCTGTTATGGTTGTCGAATCAGCACCTGGGAATGAGTAACTGGAAATGTAACTGACCACTCCGCCAGAGTGGACTCTAATCTCTTAGAGCTTTTGAAGGGATCGGCGATGTTATAGCTGCAAATGCCCTAAAAGATCAATTTACATCATTTAGTTATACTGAAAATTTGCATACAAAGCCCTCTAACTTAACCTTACCCGATACTCTATACTCCATTGATCCACGTCGCCGATATTCCAGTAGAAATATTCTTAAACCCATTTAATTTCTTGCAAATTGTTAAATTCGACGCACTTTGCTGCCTGTTCTATATTGATGAGTTTACGTACAAAATGACGAATGAATTTTTATTTTATTTTTTACTTTACTTTGAATCCTCTCGTTGCACCGATGAAATTATTTGCAATTTTCCCACCAATCAATTGACATCACTTCAAATTAAGCCAATCAACTGAAATGCACACAAAAATACTTGCCACAAACAGACATACTTACATATGTATGTATATGTGTACACATCTATATAAACATACAGCATATACCCCATTTACCCCTCTCAGCCACTCACTAAAGTGAAGGCTCAGCGCGAAATCATGGCTCAATTTGTGTTGGCCACCTGATTAACTGCTGAATTCCAATCAATTTAAAAGTGCAACGTGCAGCAATGTCGTTGATGCCACAACCAACGTTGCATTCCAATGCAACAGATCGATTGAACAAAACAGTTGCGATCGAATGTGACTGGGATGTGATCGAATGAAGGGAGCCATGAAAGCGACAAGAAATGCCAATTGATTTGGTGTCAGTCGTGCGAATGAGCGGCGTGCTTTGATGCGAACACATGGCAATTCGTGCATACATACAGACATACGTATGTGTAAATGTATTTGAACTTGAGAAAATAAAAAAACCCAGCAGTAAAAGAGCCAGACAGTTTAGTCAAGTGATATTTTCATACTATGCAACTCGTGACTGTCTCGCAATTAGTGCAAAATAGATGTGAAGTGGAACAGTTGGCATTCGGGCTTAGGATAGCAGTACAACCATTTGGGCTGTTCGTGTCTTGAATGTGAAAGCTGAAAATCAAAGACTTTCAGAGGAAATTCCTCTTCTAGCACATGCCATTCTAGCTGCCTCTTGAGTTCGCAGTAGGCCTACCTTTAATGAAACAGAGGCCGCTAGTTCGATTTATATGGGCGCTGATAAGATTTTATGAAATCAATATGTCGCTTGACATTTGTGGAAAGGAAACTAAAAGGGTAGTTGAAATGATATTATCCAGTAAACATTTTACTCCAAATTTATGAAAACGTGTATTTTTTCATTACAATCCAATAGACTTTTTCAACCGTTAGAGGCACAGGTAAATATTTATAAAAAATTTAGAAATTGGTATCTGATTTCTATGTCACAGAATTTTGATAAATTATAATGAGAGGCTGTGAAAAACTTTTTAATGTCTGTAGCATGAAAAAACAATTTTTATTAGGCTTAACCGGATTTATTATTCTATCCTATCAGCTATGACGGCCGCGAGTTTCAGCGCGTGCTAGTTCAGATTCAGTTGGATTGACTGCTCTTTAAACATTTTCATTCGGAGCTTTCAAAAATCTAAGAACGATTTGTCTCCTTCCTATTCGTACCGTCCTTAAACCATCTGGAGTTTTCGGCTAATCGAATAAGCCTCTTCAGCTAGTAATAAATTCCAGTTCCGTTTTTTTTTTCCTAGAGAACTCTATAAATGAAACCAATACAGAATGCATTCTAAAGATTTGTAGCGCAAAGTGTTGTTGGCGCTTCGTAAAACATCGCCGTGTAACATAGTTATTTGAAAAAAAAGCATGGTAATAGAGTGAAGACCAGTACCGTACTCATAGCAACTAGTTCGGCGCTTGCTCTAAATTAGTTTAACTTATTACAGGGAGGTTGTGTTGGTATGAGAGGGAGAGAGTGTTGTTAGTATTCGTGTTGATTTGAGATTCGCAAAGACAGCTGAGGAATGAGCCGGGAATTTTTAATCGAAGTCGAGCTTTGATGTTAAGGAATGTCGGGATCACAATTTTTTTTTGTTTTCTTTTTTTAATAGAAGCACGTATTTAGGTATATATTCAAGTGTAGAAAAGCCGTAACAGAATTTTTTGCGCAACTGCATCTCAAAATTATTTCAAGCGATGCAAAAATCCTCGGTGGATATTATCAGAAGCCTTCGTGGGAAAAAATTAAGATGGTTGAGAATCTCTCTACAGGAAAACCAATAAGGTATCCAAATTTTATTAAATTCTGCGTCCACCAAAACTTTCTTTATTGGCTGAGCCGCATATTCTTCTCAACATTGACGGATGGAACTTTGATAGAGGCTTTGCTACAAAAATCTGCTCGAGTGTCAAAAGAATATTTGTGTGTAAGATTTGCTTGCAGGTTTTAGTATTTCAAAGAGTTCGGTTAGGTTAGGTGGGCTGCTCTTAACAAGGGTTCAGATATCTCGCATACATAGTTCCATTAAACTGCCCAGGAATGATTTCCACAATCCTTAAGCTATCCTTCCGCTTTAGCCTACCCAATCAGACCCTCCAATGAGATTGTAAGAAGAAGTTTGTATTCGGTGTGCCTAACCTAGTGATAATACGACCAATAGTCAAATAAACATAACTTCGGTTGGAGCGCAAGGTATTATGGCTATAATCAAAGTGTGCTAGTCAAATGGCCCATAAGTATTCCTGTGAAAAATCGTTGTTTTGAGAGCGAAGTGTGTCCAGTTGAATTAAATTCTGAACTTGTGAAATCCAGAGAGACTAGATTATTCCATTTCTTAGATACTTTCTTCTAAAGCTCGCCCCTAGAACTTCCTCACTTCATGAAATACAGATAGCCTGAGGACTTTCAGCATTCTTACACACATTTCCAACTCCATTTCCATTCACGAAGACTGGCCACAAGAGAAGCAAGTTTTGAAACATGGTGATCTAACATTTTTACCAACCTTGCCCTCAATTGTATAGATCTTGTCTCACTGGGAGCCTCAACAGGAGTTGCTGGGAGAAGATTCTTAAGTTTATGGATACTTTTTGTTTTCTCTCCTTATTCATTGAATTAAATGCGTCAAAAGTCAGTGCATACGATTTATCAGCTCTCACTTCGAGGCCCTGTACAGCTCAGCCCATAAACTATCGACCCAGATGATGTATTAATTATTTTCTCTGTTGTCCAAATGGCTGTGTGAAGCTCGTCACTACTGTCGTCAACTACTAGGGTTTGGAGTATATGTTGGGCCTTCTGATAGACTAAGTACTAAGTTTTAGAGAGGTTTCGATGGAGTAATAAAAACGTGCGAAAATAAGTTTTCTCAGTTGCGGTAGCTCCTCGACAGGCAATAACAAACCTCGGAATGCCATGAAAAAGATCCTCAGAATGGGAAACGACTTAAGTACTAAGATTTAGGGAGGTCTCGATGCAGTGATAAAAACGCGAGTTGCGGTCGCTCCTTGGCAAGCAATGGTAAACCTCCGAACGTATTTTAGTCATGAAAAAGCTCCTAATAAAAATATCTGCCATTCGAAGTCGATTTATAACTGTAGGTCCCTCCATTTGTGGAACAGCATCAAGACGCGCACCACAAATAGGAGGAGGAGCACGGCCAAACACCCAATAAAGATTGTTAGGGCCAATTATATAATATATTCACAGCTCATGATAAAGCTAGACGATTAATCGAAAGTTGTCTAGCCTTTGAACTACTAATTTTCCTTCCATTCGATATATCTAAGATATAGTCGCTCCAATGAAAAGTTTAAGCAAACTCTTGTCACCAAAATGCTAAATCTTTAACAAAATATTTACACACTTGGTGAAAATCTTGAAAATCTTCAGTACAATGAACCTCTTCCGCTGTATAGCACTCAGTTATGATTGTTAACTTCCAGATCACCCTAAGCACCTTCAAGCCATGCACTACCTTTCAGTGACTTTCATTCGCTAATTCAAGGAACTCCTTAGTTCACAATTCTCTACACCACTTTACAACGCCTCGTTGCTCAATTCCACATACGGCCGATTACATTGTTAATGCCTTTGCCACTTGACTGCTTTATCGCCTCTCAATTTTTCCAATGCGTCCACTGATCGTTTCTGATCGCTGTTGATTTCGTGCAGCGCCGACAAGCTACCATGACTATTCAAACTGTCTGTTTGTATGCTGCTGATTTTAATCCGCATTCGATACGCTAAACATTCTTACTTCATCACCATTCAACATCATCAGAATGGTGTGCAACACATCAGCTGGAGCGGCAGAGGCCGCATTTTGTTGAAGCCACAGCTACGACTTCGACTGCTAAGCCGTAACAGTGGCAAGCTGTGCGGAGCAGAAGGGCGTGCAACTTAACGGCAACAACAACAACAGTAGCAATAAAAGCAAATCACATCATCGCAGATGAGTACAGAAATCGTAACTGACAAACGCATAACTTGCCAACTAATCCGCCAGTCAAGCCACAGAAATGGTACTCGAACGCTCAAAACGACTCTTGTGAACTGAACGCGCGAATTGCAAATTTTCTGCCACGGATTCTACCTTCTACCGCTATTCAAGCCGCTGTGCTTGCCATCCGCTGCTCACTTTAGCGATAAAAGATCAATTTACTTGCAATGCGTCACTGATTTAAATCCGATCTTGCCACAATCCAATGTGTGTTGGTGTAGCCACACACCAAATGAAGAGATAGCGGGAGCGGGGTGGAGTGGGGTGGGTGTGGAAGTGGTTGAACGCGCACTCAAACGGAATTTGCAATTATCGAACATCAAAGACACAAAAGGCGAACGACATGCGACAGACGACGACCGACGACCGACGAAACGAAACGATCAACTATCAATGCAACGTGGGCAGCGTGACCAGATGCGATTGACCAAAGAGTCGGTTGAAATCAGAACGTGGAGAGGTTGTAAGATTAGTGCAGTGAATGAGCGTGTGACTACTATCTGTTGATTTCGTCCGCCTTATGCTGATCGGTACAAAACGATCGACTGATTAGTTGATCGTCTGATGCGTATTGATTGTGTGGCAATGCTTTCAGCAGTTGCTGCCGATTTTGTAATTGGAGTTTGTGCGGCGGGCAGAAGTTTCAAATGTGCACGATTTCTTGTAGGCCCTTTAGTGGTTTTGTAACGCAATCAACATATAGACGACAAGTTCTTTTAATGACGTAAAATCTTACTATCGTTCGTGTGATAATTGAAGGCGACAGTTTAAGATATCATTCGTCTTGGAAAGTTCTCAATAAGGTGAGTCAATGAAAGCAGGATCAGAGCTTCATACATATCTTAGTTATTTAATCAAATTTTAAACAGAAGTTTAGCTGGTTTGATTGGGTTAGCACAGCGTGACTGGCAAACAGTGATTTCATATAGATAAATACTGGCATCCAGTGCTGCCGATAGTCTTTATGCTTCAAGGTAGCTGAGAGAAGTTTACTTGGTTTTTAATTTCATATAATATGTTATTTCAAATATAAGCAATCGATGGTTAAAAGCTTATAATTTTTAGATAGATATGAAGGCAGAAATTTTGATATTTCACTGCGATCTGAAAGCTCTTATGTTTTCAAGTAATGTGCTCTAGTCCTGGTTGCCCAAAATATAATAAAAATGCTAAAATATCTCACTAGATGGAGGCCGCCGTAGCCGAATGGGTTTGTGCGTGACTACCGTTCGAAATTCAGAAAGAACGGAGGTTCGATTCTCGGTGAAAGACCAAAAGTGAAAAAAAGTTGTTTCTAATAGTAGTGGCCCTTTGGCAGGCAACGGCAAACCTCCTGCTTTTTCTTTCTGCCAAGTAAAAGTTCCTCATAAAAAACGTTTGCCGTTCGGAGTCGGCTAAAAGCTGTAGGTCCCTCCATTTGTGGAACAACAGCAATTTAGTGTACTTACCCAGCGTTCGCTAAGCTTACGTCAAGCCCACCTCTCCACCGCAGGTAGTCAAAGGGATACCGATCTTCTCATTGGGCGAGGAAACTACCTCACCGGTGCTCCTCTCCAGCCAGCTCATCCACCTCGCAGCTCCCTGCAATGTCGCTATAACCAGGTAGCCAGAGGAGCCTTATAGCAAAGAATTCGCATGCGAACGAAAGTGAAGTCAGATATTCCCCAACCAGTTATAGAGCGTCATCATCGATCTCAGGGCCTTGATTGCCGCTTGGCTATCGGGGTAAATATTTTATCCCTTGACAGCTATTTGAGCATCCCTGACAGCTATTTGACAGCTTAGGTGAGTAACCAATTAGCTGCTCCTTCAGTTGTCGCCACCTCTGCTTGGAGTCCCCTGCAACGGTCCGTTAACCTGAACTTGAGTCGGATCGGGAGCTGCTCGCAAAATACACCTCCGTAAAACCTTCCATTCAATTTCGAGCCATACGTGAACAGGTTCCCCAGGTCTTGCCTCCAAATGCTGCATCTCTTGAAGGAAAGAGCTGAGTCCAAAGTTTCTGGGGATACTTGTGTGTCCGTAATTGAGGTCAAGCCTGTAGACCGACTCTTTCAGTTTGTTTGTTGTACCTTTGACTTAATCTAATGAGAGCAGACGTTTGAACTCTCAACAGTTTCTTCACCGATGCCATCCTTTTCAGTGACTTCCACCAGAAAATGTCTCCATAACACAGAATTGGCTTTATAATGGTATTATACAGCCAAAATAAAACTTTATGCGAGAGGTCCCATCTTTAACCCTTGCTTTCATACAAGTCAACTGTTGCATTCCTTATGCTCTCCTCAATGTTTAGCTTCCACGTCAGCTTTCTGTCCAGGATTAGGCTTAAATATTTCACCTTGTCAAAAAGCACCAGCGGGGCTCCACTTATTGAAGGCGGAAGAGCTTTGTGTATATTATTTTTCCTCGTAGATAAAATGAGTTCCGTTTTAAGAGGATTCACCGATAGGCCGCAGTCCGCCGGCCAACTAACAACTGCGTTTGGACATCATTCCATAGAACTCTTTCCAAATCGTACAATGCACCCACAAACTTCCCTATAAAAATTAGTGCCACGTCATTCGCGTAAGCAATCACCCTGCCTCCCCTTCGTCAATACGTCAGAAAGCATTTTAAATAAAAATAAGTAAAGAGACCTGCAAAATAACGACAGCTCAGCAAATAATTATTTCAAATAGACAGAGAAACAAGTGGCAATACCGCATATACGATACTTTTTCTAGGATTTTTCTTCCATTTGTATGGGAGGAAAGGCGTGACACAGCGAAAAAACAATTCTCAAAAATCAACGGTATTTTGTAGTCACTTGAAGCTTGCATTTATTATGTTTTACTTAAATTCAATGGGCTATAAAACTGCATATCTAAAAAAATTCTGGAAATTCTGCTTGACTCAAACTGCGCCAAAGGATAAATAAAACTTTGGAAAATGGGCGTGCAGCATGGGCCTTATTTCAAACCTCATTTCAATAAATCTTCTTCAATAAAATGGAATATTTAATTGTCCACTTAACAACTGCCAAATGCAGAGATAAAATCGCCACAAAAAGGCAAATATTGTAAAATGCTTGATTCGAGGCTCTCCTCCAGTTGAGTAGTGGGAGTTGTCAAACTACTCATCCGCTTAGAATCCGAAAGCTATCAAAAGAAAAGTAGTTTCAAACAAATACTCACTATTTATGCGAATCAAAAGCGTAGTATGACGCAAAGTAAGTTCGGTATGGCCTTTCACTTGGTAATAAATGATTTATTTTTGTTTACAATTAACTCCTGCTGCGCGACAGGAAGTCCTGCAACTCAAAAACATACTTGTGAAGCAACTAAAAGTGACCACTGGCTATAGTTAATGCGAAGGCAATGTCAACAAAAGACGGAGCTTCTGTCTCTCCACTGCCCACTCATACTAACAAGCATATGTATGTGTACAATAGATACATTAGGGTGTCTCACGGTACTAATTTTCCAAGCTAGTCATGAAATACACCAAAAGCTGTGATTTATTGGGGAAGCTGCTTTAAGATGTATTTTGATGGTCCCTCGTTGTAGTCGAAGCATCAGTTGGAGTAAAGTAAAACTTTTACTCGACCAGAAAAACTGAGTCTCGTAAAAAACCTAATTTTTTTAACACTGCTACTCAGTTTTTCATAGAACCTGAACGGAAAGCAAAATACAGAAAGGCAATTGACCTGAAATTACTTTCCGCGATGCAAATATGAATCGGGATTTACCCAAATGTTTCCTTAAGAATCACGTTTAGTAACTGCTCTAAGCAATATTCAGAGACCTTCTGCTTCCAAACCTCGCAGCGTGTTCCATGAGGGCACCTGCTACCCTTTGTTCGAGAGAGACATCCTAGAGAGGACTTATATTCCTAGAAGACCTTCGCATAATAAACATATTTAGCTTTCCCCCGAGCAGAATAGATCGTTCTGCAGTGAACTCGGTCCATAAATGCAATTTTAGCACAAAAATTACAAATCGGAAAAGTGGTGGAAGATTTACCACACTTCACCTGTTAGTGTAAGTCTTTACTCAGCTGACTCAAAACTTCACCCGAGCAAAACGGAACATGTTTTTGTGAATCCCACACTAAAGAAGCCTATATTTGTAATCTCCAGGAGCGATTAGGATGGCTGTGTAAAAGTTATGAGTAGAATCTAGGATAGATGTAGGATATGATGCATTATTATTCAACTTTTGTAACAATCTTAGGAAAATATTCACCCTATACGATTAGAAGACGGTACATCCCGTATACAGGCTCAGTGTTTTAATCGCAAAGCGAAATGTAACGCGGTTCATAAAGCCGCACAGATTACGTTGGTACGGAAACTTCCTAAGACTGAGACTAAAACTGAGCAGCGAACAAACGATCAAAAACGTATTTGAAGCAAAATCAGAACGGGCGAGAAAAAGAGGCCGACCACGACAAAGATGGTTGCAAGACGGAGAAGATGATATACGAAAGATGAGAATCCCACAATATAGAGCGACAGCGGAAAGTAGAAATAAATAGAGACGTATTATGGAGGAGCCAGTGGTCCATCTCAAACTGTAATGCCTATATGATATGTGATAATCCAGATGAGAGTGCTTGCTATCCTCACTTCTGCTCCATTTTGGTTTCCAAAAGTAGTTTTATCGCAAGAATTCCGAGCAGGAAAGAGTTCGAAGCAGAAAGAGAAAAATAATTACAGTACTTCACCCTGACCCAAGTGCAAAAGAAAGCATATTTTTGTGGATCCCACAACGAATGCGGTAAGTCTCTGTTTTCAGTTGTCAGAACATTCCAGTGTCTTCCAAGCAAAGGTTTCAGCGATTGCGAAACTCAAAATAGAAAGTCTTTGTAGTAATGTGTTCATCTTTAGTGTTAACCCAGATAAGAGCGTTTGCAACCCTAAGTGTGAAATAGATGCCTCAATGAGGATATGAAGACCTTGCATAATAAAAATGCTTAACTTTCTTTCAAACAGCGCAACTTGCTTTGCTCTGATCTTCGTTCTTGAAAGCTACTTTAGTTACAAGAAGAAGTGGCGGAGGAAGAATGTTTATGGAGAAACTATTCTGGAGAATCTATTCTGAGCTTCAAGAAAGAGATATGTTTAATATTCAGCCTTTAGATAGAGTGACTGGAATTGAAGAAGATGACTATCCAGGTCGATGTTACTTCGGTACAAGGTCAGCATGTCGAAGAGGAAAATTGCTTTGTAGAGAAAGTTTTAAGGTGGCGCATGATCAAATTGATTATTTTAAAAACCAAACTCAACTGCTGCTCAGTTAGAGAAACTAGAGAAGTATAGAATCGAAGTACGATTTTTCGAGTTTCCAAGTCTCTCTGTACTCTTTGAGAAGTGAAAATATATGAACTGTTATTGGAATTCTAGTGCGGTAATGAATAATAAGAAGGCTTTCGGAAATCCTAGGTGTGTCGCAAAGTGTTGCAGCAACTAATGCAATTTTTGGCGAGTTTACCAAAGCGAACCAGCCATTTCTTTCTGGTGCTAATCGGCGCCAGTTGCACACACCAGGTGAAGCCAAGTCCCTTCCCATCTGATTTTTCCAACGCAGTGGAAGCAGAAGACTGGTACCGCATCGTATACTTTCAGAGCCGGATCATTTATATCTATTCGGACGAGATGACCAAGCTGGATCTTTATTCGCTACACTATGTCTGTGTTGACGGGAAGCTCAAGGGACGCTTCATTGGAACTAAGAAAATTATGAGGAGAAAAAAATGATTCTTCATCTTCTACGTGAATATCCCTAGGCGCATGTGGTAACTTCTAGTTCTCCAGTCTATAAAATCTGTTGGCGGATGCCGACTTAAACTGCCCGATTAGAATCAGCAGATCATTTATCAAGGCGGAAAAGTTAATCTAAGCTGTGGTAATACAATGGGGCTTTATTTGCATAAGTGACTCCAACTTATCTACCTACCAAAAATAAACCAACTTTCATAATTCCATTGGAAAAATAGCCAATTCTTTTGGTGTGGCGCCTTAATGTGCAGCAGTGCATGTATTTGTATAGCTGGGCACTTGTAATAGTTTTGCGCCTGCTGTGCCGCTTGTTTGTTCTTTTTGTTTTGCATCCCTTTTGTTGTTTTTGTGCAGCATACATACGCATATTGAAATGTAACAAAATATTTTGCAATGAATATTCGAAAATTGACCTACGGTCAACTTTTTGCCCTCGCATATCATTGAGTGTCATGGTGGTACATTGGCTGGCGACAAAGCAAGAGAGATGAGCAGAAATGGCTTTTGGTATGCCCAGTAAACAATAGAGGAAACTATTTGCTACGAAAGGAACAATGCACGTAGGTCTAATATTTTTTTAGTACACGAGAAAATAAATGCTGCAATTATAAACAGATGCGTACAGTGGTGGTCATATAACTAAGAACACTTGAAACTCTTCACTAAAACGTAAAATAAAGCAAACTCATTACCAGCTGCCTTTTCCCTTTCCCTTGGACCGTCAAAGGTTCTTTCTCTCACAGTAAGTGGGTCGGTTTTTCGCTATGTCAACGCCTTCATTGCGTAAAGTGTGACCAATCCACTTCCATTTCTGTTTTCTAATCCAAATATCTATGCGAGCAATTCCTTGTTTGGCATTATTTTTGGCTAGAGAATTCGGAATATGATCCTTTAACAGCTGTTGACAAAAACTTGTAAGCGACTATTTTTATTTATTTTATTTTTTGTTTTCTTACTGGTGAAAAATAAGTCATTAAACATAATGAGCTTGATAGATTGAGTAGGAAAACCACATAATTTTCAATAATTCAGGTTTCTGATTGCGTTTTGTTTCAGTTAAGACAATAATATTGCAACGAGCTCGATTTCAAAGAGTTCAAGCTTTAATATAATTTTGACTTTCTTTTCTGTATTTCAAGCATAAAAAATCTGCATAATTTATTTTTTAATTTTTTCTTTTACGTTCCCTTTTCATGTTACTCAATTCTTGGCTTTATCTGCATATATAATATTTTGGCAAACTTTAACTTATTTTGAGTTCAAGAATTGTTTCCTCAGCTAAAACGAGACGTTGTAAGAAAGAAGTTTAGATATTTCAAAACGAAAAATGTGTGTGTTAATAATGAAAATTGGAAGTTGTATGAAAAGAGTTTCAATGCTATCAAATGAAAAATGGTGTTCCTCGTTTTCTGATTACCACTGTAAAAATTTAAAATTGGTGTTTTATGTGTAAAAAATAAAATATATATATATACGAGGGTGGATTGATAAGTCTTTAGAATTGCGACATATATCGGTCATTAATTTACTTAATTATTGTGATCGTTAAAAGTGAACTGTCAAAAACGAGCTGTCAAAATTTCATAACATATGGTCAAACGGTACTTTTTTGAGAATTATTTTTGCAAAACACTATTGTATTTTTATTAAATGCAACAGTTTACAATTGGGTAAACTAGTTTAAACGTGGTCGGATAAGCACCAAAGATGAGCCACGCTCTGGGATTCCAAAAGAGGTAACGACTCCAGAAACGGTGGAAAAAGTGTACAAAATTGTCACACGAGATCGAAGAATTAAATTGAGAGAGATTGCTAACATTGTGAACGTTAGTTATGAACGTGTGCATAACATGATGAATTGGGTATGAAAAAGCTTTCAGCAAGATGGGTGCCGCGTTTGCTAACTCCTCTGCAAAAAATTAACCGAATGTCGACTTCAAAAGTTGGTTTAGACATGTTTAACAGAAATCCATCGGAATTTTTGCGTCGTTTCATAACGATGGATGAAACGTGGATCCACCACTATACACCAGAGTCTAAAGAACAGTCCAAACAATGGGTAGAACGTGGCTCAAGTGCTCCAAAGAAGGCAAAGGTCGTTGCATCAGCTGGTAAGGTTATGTCATCTATTTTTTGGAATGCACAAGGTATAATTTTCATTGATTATCTTAAACAGGGTAAAATCATCACAGCTGAATATTATTCATCTTTGTTGGATACATTGGACCAAAATATTAAGCAAAAACGGCCACATTTGAAGAAGAAGAAAATCCTCTTTCATCATGATAACGCTCCTTCACATTCATCTTGGAAAACGCAGGAAAAAATAAATGAGTTAGGCTATGAATTGCTCCCTCATCCGCCATATTCGCCAGATTTAGCTCTCAGTGACTTTTTCCTTTTTCCAAATATGAAAAAAATGGCTCGGCGGAAAAAGATTTGTGTCAAATAGTGAAGTTATAGCTGAAACAAATGCTTATTTTGAAGGTTTTGAAAAAACTTATTTTAGAGAAGGAATAAATATGTTAGAAAAGCGTTGGAAAAAATATATTGACTTAAAAGGAGATTATTTTGAAAAATAAATCAATTTTTTGTTAAAAAACGAATGTCTAGTTTTTCATTCTAAAGACTTATCAATCCACCCTCGTATATATATAGGGCCCGCCATCTATCGTAACGGATTTGAACTAGGTATTATTTGAAGAATGGTAACACTAAGCTGTCATCTGATTTGACAGAAAATTAGTTTTATTCTTCCGCTGGTTGTGTATACGCTCAAAGAACGCTGGGAAATATTGCGACATTACTTTGAAAATCATGGCGCTACTTGCCACACAGCGAATGCTACGATCAATCTTTTGCGCACTGTCTTCGAAGATCGCATTATCAGCCGAAATTCTGATATCGTTTGGCCGTCTCGGAGCTGCGATTTGACGCCGTTAGATTATTATCTTTAGGGTGCCGTCAAAGACCAGTGTTATGCCAACAAACCAGCAACAATTTATGCACTGAAGACCAACATACGTGATGTCATAGCTGAAATACAGCCGCATACAATCGAAAATGTGTTGAAAAATTGGACCGATCGTATGGGATGGTGCATGGCTAGCCGAGGCAGCCATATGAATTAAGTTGTGTTCCATCATTAACCGGAAGGATTGCAATTCAAAATAAAAAAAACAGTTTGGAAAAATATTGAGAAGTTTTTTTTTATAGCATTTTTAATTCCGCAAAGTTATTTGGCGGACCCTGTATATATATATATCAAGGATATACATATATACCTCAAAATTTATGTGTAAATAAAAAACCTCTAATGAAAAAACTTATTTTACAAAGTGAAAACTAATGTCGCTAATTATATGATCAGCACTGTAATTATACATTGCATACATTTTTATATACACATGAAAAAATTGTATATTATTACAAATAATAAACTTTGGCGGCCGCCGTAGCCGAATGAGTTGGTGCGTGACTATCATTCGGAATTCACAGAGAGAACGTAGGTTCGAATCTCGGTGAAACACCAAAAGTAAGAAAAATATTTTTCCAATAGCGGCCGCCCCTCGGCAGGCAATGGCAAACCTCCGAGTGTATTTCTGCCATGAAAAAGCTCCTCATAAAAATATCTGCCGTTCGGAGTCGGCTTGAAACTGTAGGCCCCTCCATTTATGGAACAACATCAAGACGCACACCATAAATAGGAGGAGCAGCTCGGCCAAACACCCAAACAGGGTGTACGCGCCAATTATGTATATATATATAAACTTTTATATATATTTATTCACATCTTTCAATTACTCAAATTAAATTAAAACTGGTGGACCTAATAATATGATCAGCACTCTAATCACCGTTGATATTTAATACAAAAACTTGTAAGTTGTATGAGAAGAACTCCGATTTTTCAATATAAAATCGAGTGTACTTAATTATCTGACTACCGCTGTAATTCAGAATTTTTGTATCAATAAAAAATAAATATAAAACTACTTCCCAAAAAACATTCGTTGCTTCAAATATAAAACTGATGCTCCTAATTACATGGCCTCCACTATAATTATCTATTTTGTATTACCACGTACCTCTGATAAGAAAATAATTTTCTTTTTATTTCTTGTTACACGTCAAGATTGTGAGTTCACCATGTTGCGTTTACTGGGTTGCGCTCTCGGAGCTTGCTTCCTCCTGCTAAGGCAGTTGGCCTGCCACTTGGCATTATAAACCCCAGCAGTTATGCTTGTGTCCTGTCAACTATTCCACTTTTCTTTTATCCTCTGACAAAGTTGATTATTTTTTAAATTTGCTATTTACAATGCTTTTACTCTCTTCCTGCAAATAAATAAGTTTTCGCAGCTTAAATCATTAATTTTGATGGCCAGAATTCTCTCACTTAAAATTGCTTCTGAGGGTGCAAGTGCTGAGGGCTCTGACAACTAAAGGCGATTGAAAGTTAAGAACAAATCGATGTGAAACAGTGATATGTAACACAACACCAAATCAGTTTTCATTGCGTAGGCACCAATGTAAATTCGTTTTAAGTGTGTTGAATGACAAATTCTGCATTAGCACAACTTTTCTTTCAAGCTCCTAATATATAATTTGATTTTGTATTTAAATTGCATTTTCCCAAAAATAATTAGGTGGCAACGTAAAAACAAAACTACTTTGCCTAAAAGCTTCCTTGAACATTTTTTGTTTGATATCCATATTCTAATATTTAATTCAGCTTTAAAATTAGCATAGTGGCGTTGCTACCTAATTAAATATTTTTTGCTCAACGTTTCTTAACAAATATTATTTGATATTTTAGTTGTATGGTAGTATTTAATTCAACTTTGCCGTACGTTTGTGTTCCAAATGTGCCTTTCTGTACACATATTCTAATATTTAAGTTTGTGTAATTAATTTCTATTCTGGTCATTAGTGGCATCACCATACAAAAATATTTTTCTTTTAAATTTGTTTAAAAACTTTTATCTGAAATCTACATATTATTGAAACTATGTCATAAATTTGAATTTTCCTAATGAAAACTGGTGGCAGCACTATCAAACAAATTTTTGTTTTTGGAATTATGTTTATCAAATACTATTTTTTCATACCCATATTCTAATCATTAACCCCATGTAACTAATTTCTATTCTTCAATTATAAATTAAATGGCAACAGTAATCAAAAATATTTTTATTCTGATTTTTTTAAACAAATTTTATCCAAAAATATATCTTAGTATTGTTTTCAAGTGTGTCGTAAGTTTAGATTTTTTCCTCGAAAACCAGGTGGCAACGCCATCAAAAAAAATTTTTTTGGGAATAATGTTTTCTTTAATATTATTATTTTGATAATCATAATTCAGTCTTTAATCCTGTGTAATTAATTTCTATTGAACCGCTAAAAATTAGGTGGCAACACCACTTAGCAATACTATTCTTCTGAAGTTCTTGTAAAAAGTTTGTTTTATACCTATATTTTAGAATTGAATTAAACTTTGCGGAAAGTTTTGATTTTCACAATAAAAACTAGGTGGCAACGTTACAAAAACACCTTTTTTTTATCGCAGATTTTTTAAATATATGTATTTAAATACAGATTTTCTAACATTAACTGACTTAGTTTACGTATTTTTTTAAAAAACTAGGTGGCAACGCCATTCAAATATATGTTTTATTTAAGTTTTTTACAACTTTAGTTTGATGCCTATATCGAGCATAATAGTGTCAGATATTTAAATTTTATATAATAAAATTAATTACATAAACAAGGTGGTAACACCTCAAAAAAATCTGTTTTTGGCACACTGATTCTTAAATATCTTTACTTCGATACTCAAATTATAAGTTATATTTAAAGGTGTTTACTAAATTACTCACTATGAACTAGAAATATGTGGCAACACTCTAAACCATTCAAATAAAGTCTGCTTGGTAGTCTTTCAGTGATGCCCATTTTCTACTTTTCGTATTATACTATATTACATGTGTTTCTTTTTTCTTGTTCACTCCTCTCGGGGGCATATGGCGTCGACAAAACTCTTCCATCGTACACGGTCCAGTCCAGTTCCTAAATGTAAATGTAGAGGTTAAGCCCATCAATCCCTGCTGGCCTTTCCACAAAATGTCCTTAACCCTCTAGTACCCAAGACCGCCTGTAGACGGCCTAAGTTTATTTCACGCTTATTCCCTTTTAAAATACCATTTCGTTACTTTTTAAACTCTTTCTATTTCGGGGAAGTCCCAAAATTATTGCTGGTGCATTTGCAGGAGCGTCTTATTTTTTAATCAGCCGTCATAGTCGTTTGAAGTCGGAAAACAGTGAAGTGCGGTCAAATTAATTATTCTGCAAAAGCGGTGTATTTTAAAAATTAAATAAAAATATTAGAAGTGTATTTAGCTTATAATAAAAATTATCATAGTGTTGCTGGTTGTATTCAAAATACGAAAGCTAAAAATAATAACAAAAAAAAAGGGTTTCCTGTATTTTATAAACCTTTGAAGACAGCCCGTCTAGAGGCGGTCCTGGGATAACTCGGAATAAATAACACTATGCGGTAAGTTTGAAATGTTGATATTTTGATATTTTTAGAGGGGGCTAAGCTTAAAGTTTTGGTTTTTTAGAAATGGATCAACGACAAAAGTGTAAATTATCATCCCTCATTGATGAAGATATTGCAACATTTTTGGATTTACTAGAAATCGACGATGATACAGACGTGGAAGAAGATTTGGAAGATCTTTTAGACGAAGATGTGGACGATGCAGAATTATCTATCGACACTGGAATTGACGAGGTGACTAACAGGGCGGTAAATTTGTCAGATTCTATGTTGGAATCAGAAGTGTGTGTCAATTTAAATGGAAGTCCGGCGTCGTTTGCACATGTATTATCCCCATCTACTTCGACTTCCTCAAATATTCCCCAATCACAGAATCGCAAACGCATAGCTCCTGGTGAGCAGGCTGTCGGTCAATGTATTGAAACTATCATAACCGATCCATGTGAGTTTGTTGGGTCAGTTAATGATATCGATCCTAAATCGCAGACCTTTAAGAAAATGTTGTGGCGAAAGAAGAACTTAGTGCTAGATAAATCAACGATTGGTTTTTCTGAACCCGATTTGGGAGCTGATATAAAAAGTCTTGACAATTCCTTTAAGTGCTTCGAGTACTTTTTGGGCGACAGTGTCGTCGACCATATCGTAGAACAAACCAATCTCTATAGCGCTCAAAAGAATATTAGCACTACCTTTTCAACAACCAACTCGGAAATACGAAAATATATTGGTATTTTATTTTATATGTCCGTGTTTCGCTACCCAAACGTCCGTTCAGACTGGGGTGAATATGCATTCCAAATAATTCAGGACACAATGTCACGAAATCGATTTGATCTAATAAGAAGCAACTTGCATTTCAATGATAACGAAATAAATAAATAAAAATGTTCCAGATTACGACCGTTTGTATAAAATAAGACCTATGGTGGATCATTTCAATAACAGGTGTCAGTCCATTCCGATGACTCAACGTTTATGTGTCGATGAACAAATGTGCGCAACGAAGATGAGGACTTTCCTTCGACAATATCTGCCAGATAAACCACATAAATGGGGTATAAAACTCTTCGTTTTATGTGACTCCTTCGGATTTTGTTATAACTTCGAAATATATATTATAAAGGTAGTTGCCGCAAATGTTTACCTTTTTTTTATAAATACGAACATTTTTTTCGGCAATTTTTCATTTAAATTTTTTCTTAGCACACACAAATATTTCTTAGCATACACAATAAAAAAAATTTTTTTGGGTACTTTTGCGCTTTTTAGTTGTTAATTTCTATAAAACCGCTTTAGGTCACACGGCTGTCAGTGTGGATTGAGTTGGAGTTTTGTTTAAGTGGGCAGTGGGCAGCTCAACCACTCTTTCTTTTTCTTTATAGGCGCAGTAACCGCCTAAGTAATTTTGTCCTACAAAGCGCGGCAGTCGTTTCTTTCACGTGCTCCCTACCGCTAATTAGAACTGCCAAGTGAGCCAAGCAGATCTTCTTTTCGACTTTCCAAGACAGTGCAGACCTTCCCCTTCCTCTGCCGCCATCCTCAGGTATTGCGTCGAATACTTACAGAGTCGGAGCTCAACAGCTGATTCCCACAAATTCACTGGCAATAGAAATACTGCGGCTTGAACAATTTTCTACTTGTACATTCTCTCCTGTCACGCTGAATGTAGAAGAGTCTCGTCCAGTTCGAAGCAATTTGGATCAGTGCTGTCCAAAATGAAAAATGTGAGTGTATAAGTGAGAACGAGAGAATGGGAGCAGCCCAGTGGGAAATTTAAACCAAAATAAATAAATATTGGATTGGAGTAGAAAATTTTTGTGGGAGGAATCGAAATGCCTTTTGATACTACATCTATAGCTTCCTTTGAACGACTTGTAACATAAAAGGCATTGCAAGTCGCCAAAGGCATTTTCTAGCATAAAAAAGTTCTCACAGGGCATTGTATTGCATACATTAAGCGTCGCGGACAATCGTGGTGTTTATTCGTTGCTGGTTTCATGCATAACTAGATGTGAAACTTATTCATTTTGAGAGAGAGAGCGCCCATGAGGACGTTTCAAAACTTGGCAGCACTCACACATTATGGGATTTTGAACAGCTGATAGGCGAAATGGCAGACTGCCAGAAGAAACGCGCCAAAAATAACAGACGAAAACAGTTCGTTTTTGCTAAATGGAGAAATGACGTGTTGAAATGTTTATAATTATTTGTCTTAAAATTAATTCTATTGAAATGTAATAATTTGAATTGAAGTGAGTTTGTAGAATCCAAAGCTCGTTATATCCTTTCGACTTCGACTTTTAATTAGTCTTATGTATATAATGTAATTTTATTGAAAACTGTGTGTTGGTTTATGTAAATTTGTATATACGTAAATATTCTATGATTGAAAAGCGTAGGTAAGGGAACTGAATTTGTGCTTGAGATATTTTACAAAAATTAAAGGTAATCTGCTTTAATTTATTCTGTTCGTTGTTTGAGAATTTTTTTTTTTTTTGTTACCTACTTTCTGTGTTATATTAAAATATGGCAATAAGTCATGTTTTTAATTATAACTTATGTTTTTCGGGTTCATAACTTTATTATTATTATATTACTTATGTATATCAGTTTTAAATAATTTTATTAACATATAAATTTTTAATTTTTTGGCTTATTTATGTACATATTTCATAAGGATTGTGCTTATTTTTAGTATATGTAGGTGTTTACGAGTGATATAGGGCTATTGGGCAACCGCACACTAAATACTAACCTCAATGGTGGTGTGGAAACTGAAAATTCCAGACCTTTGGTTCAAAAATACCCAATTCATGTTTCTACCGGTGTGGCAATATTGGAAAATGTTATAAAAAATGCACATTTTTCAGCGCTCTCACGAGAAAAAGAGTTTCACATCTAGTCATCTATGGCTGGTTTGCTAACGACTGAACGATGGAGAGTAAGAATACGTGTGATCAATTGATGTATGGGATGGACAGCACTGGTTTGGATACATTATGGAGAGAACAGAGAAGAGTTGGCTCTTGCATGTGAGTGATTCAGGTTCCGGCTGGAGTAGGTGATTGTAGCTGATGGCATAGATGACTAGATGTGAAACTCTTTTTCTCGTGAGAGCGCTGAAAAATGTGCATTTTTTATAACATTTTCCAATATTGCCACACCGGTAGAAACATGAATTGGGAATTTTTGAACCAAAGGCCTGGAATTTTTAGTTTTCACACCACCATTGTTAGTATTTAGTGTGCGGTTGCTCAATAGCCTTATATCACTCGTAAACACCTACATATACTAAAAATAAGCACAATCCGTATGAAATATGTACATAAATAAGCAAAAAATTTAAAAATTTATATGTAAATGAAATTATTTAAAACTGAAATACAAAAGTAATTTAATAATAATAAAGTAATGAACGCGTAAATATCTCAAACACAAATTCAGTTCCCTTACCTACGCTTTTCAACCATAGAATATTTACGTATATACAAATTTACATAAGCCAACACACAGTTTTCAATAAAATTACATTATGTACATAAGACTAATTAAAAGTAGAAGTCGAAAAGGATATAATGAGCTTTGGATTCTACAAACTCACTTAAATTGAAATTATTACATTTCAATTGAATTAATTTTAAGACAAATAATTATAAACATTTCAACACGTCATTTCTCCATTAAGCAAAAACGAACTGTTTTCGTCTGTTATTTTTGGCGCGTTTCTTCTGGCAGTCTGCCATTTCGCCTATCAGCTGTTCAAAATCCCATAATGTGTGAGTGCTGCCAAGTTTTGAAACGTCCTCATGGGCGCGCTCTCTCTCAAAATGAAGAAGTTTCACATCTAGTTATCTATGGCTGATGGAGATTACATTGAAAAATTTTCAACTATGATTTGTGTACTCGCATTCCACTAAATTAAATAAAAATCAAATACTCGATTTTTTTCCAATTTTTTCACTTTTTGCAATAATAAATTAAAAACCAAATTAAATAAAAAATAAAAAAAAAATTCGAAATTTTTCCATTTTTGCAATTATTATTATTTTTTTTTTATTCCCCATTTATTGTATACATCTGTCCTTTGACATTAAGTATGTTGTTTAACAATTTGGTCAGGATTTACATACATCGCTTAATGGCCAGTGTCAAAAGCGATAAAATTAAAATAAACGAAATAATAGCAATTAAATAATATACAATAATACAATACAAGTTTCACTTTACATGATTACATTTTACAACTATTTTTAATTATTTTTTTTTACATATTTATGGTTATATCATTTGCGCTTATTTTCGCATTTATCATACTAAGTCGCTTGGTGGGGTTCTCTTTAAACGCCTTTTCCCGTTTATTTCTCTTTCAAGAAGTTTGTTAATTTCTGCATTACTGTGTGTGCGTATTTTTTCAAAGTGCCTTGTTGTTATCTTTTTGATTTCTTCGTCTACTCTTGCTATATTAAAAGTCCTGTGGATGTCATCATTTTTCGTGTACCTGTCAGACATGGTCAAAATTCGAAGAATCTTAGATTGCTGGCGTTGGATTTTTTCTATATGAGTTTTTTAGCCGTTCCCCACACCTGTAGTCCATATAGCCAGATTGGTTTAATCATGGCTTTGTACAATAATAGCTTGTTCTTTATAGTGAGTCTGGACTTGGAGCAGACTAACCAATGAAGTTGTCGAAGTTTTTCTTTTATTTGTTTGACCTTTTGCTTTATGTGGTGATTCCAATTTAATTTGGAGTCCAAGTGAACTCCCAGATATTTAGTAGTTGATTCTATTGTAATTGCTTTATCATTTATTTTAACTCTTTCCGGGGCACTGGTATACAATTTATACCACTTATTTAAATGTTTTTCCTACATTTTATGCGCATTGGTATAATTCTTTTACCACTTATACAGGCAAATTTAAGCTTATATTTTCTAAAAAAAAATATAACAAGTGTTTGAAAGAGATAAATATATATGTTTTTTACGCGCAAAATCAGTAGAATATTGAAGTATTAAAGTGTTACTCAGAATTTATCATTCTTTGTAAATAAAAGCACGAATAGCATCGGTTTCCTACAATTTTAATAAAATAAAGTTTTAATGAATTAATTACTCAGCCAATGGAATAAAAATAATCAAAAGACTTAGTGTGGAAAGTGTTTAAAGTTCCTGGTACAAAAAGTATACCACCGCGCGGTTTATACATATGTAAATGACAATGGCTACAAAACTTAAGCAGGGTTCGATATACTATATACGGGTAAAAAAGGAGATCTAGTCGAAAAAAAACTTGGAGAACGGGTCGTTCTCGGCTTTACTACTGATTTTGGGGGGAAACACCATAAAGTGTTTTTCGATAATTTTTTCACTTCGTTCAATTAGATTCTTGAACTGAAAAAGCAGTTGATAAATGGATGCGGAACAGTGCGAACCAATCGAAAATTTCTTCCTACCGATATTAGACCTGGTAAGCAATTAAAACGGGGCGACTATGATTGGCAAATTAGTGATTCTGGTTTACTCTTTATGAAGTAGATTGACAAAAGAGAGGTTACAGCTTTATCTAACTTTCATGATTCGAGTAAATTTGTAAAGGTACAACAACGCCAAAGCGATGGTTCTGTCAAAGAAATCGAAAAGCCTGAAATAATACACGACTATAATATGCACATGAATAACGTTGACAAGTTAGATCAGCTAAAGAAGTGCTACGAGCTGAACAGAAAAAGCCGCAAGTGGTGGCAGCGAATATTTTTTCACTTTCTTGATATTGCAATAGTGAATTCTTTTATTATTTCTAAAAGCATAGGGTACCACTTATCCCTTAAGCACTTCAAACTTGATTTGATTTCAATGCTAGCTAGAGCAAGCTAGAGTCCGCATAAAGAAAAATAAACCGTATGTAGATCCAAGCCTACGATCCTCGTCATCTCACCAACCAGTCAGAACAACCTTACGTAGATGTGCGTACTGCAGTACGACAAGCCACCAAAGAAGGACTTTGTGGATGTGCTCAAGTTGTAATGTGCCACTTTGCCTCAGCAAAACAAAAACTTGTTTCAATGAGTTTCATAAATAATCCTCGCACTCCATGCGCGATGGTATACAAATCTTACCACATCCTTGTACAAAATCCTGCAAGGATAACATTTTTTTTTTTACATTTTCTTCATTAATTGTCTCGAATAAATGAAATAAAAAAATCTTTGTGTTTAATTTTTAGCGATTTTTTACAGTGCGCCGGAAAGAGTTAATTGGAACTGCGGTAAATTTTGTTTTGTTAGTAAATATAACCTGTACGGTTTTGTCTTCATTTATTTTTAGGCACCAGTTATCAAATCATTCCTTAACTGCGTTTGTGTATCGCTGCAGTTTTTCAGTAGCGATAATTAAGCTTTTGTCTGACGCTAATAGTATTGTATCGTCTGCGAACGTAGCAATTGAAGAATTAGTTTCGTCAGGAGGTGGTATATCTGCGGTGAATAAAACATATAATAGAGGGCCAAGAACGCTTCTTTGCGGAACTCCAGCAGTTATTTGATGAATACCTGAACATTGATTGTCATATTTAATATAGAAGCTTCGGTCGGTTAGATAGCTTTTTATGATGAGATAGTAGTCAAAAGGTAGCTTTCTTTTTATTTTGTGGAGTAAGCCATCATGCCACACTTTGTCAAACGCTTTAGCTACGTCCAAAAATACTGCGGCACAGTATCGATTGTTTTCAAGGTCTGATTGGATTTTATTTGTAATTCTATGGATCTGTTGAATAGTCGAATGTTTTTTTCTAAATCCAAATTGATAATCCGGTATTATACCTTTTTGGTCTAGAAGTTGGCTTATCCGATCATGCAGTAATTTTTCAGCAATTTTAGATATTGTCGGTAATAAGCTTATTGGTCTATATGATGACACGGTAGTTGGATCTTTACCCGGTTTTGGCAATGCAATAATCTCTGCCACTTTCCAGAGCTTCGGAAAGTATTGTAAGCGAAACATTGCATTAAAAACGTTTCGCAAGTATATATATGCCTTGGTTGGTAGCTCCGCTAATGCTTTTTCCTGTTATCATGTCATATCCGGGAGCTTTTTTATGTTTTATTCCTTTTTTGATGCAAGCTATTATTTCGTGTGTATTCGTCCTTTTTTTTGTAAAATCATAGTGGACATTGTTTTGGTTGTTGATTTTCTTTTCTTCGTCATTTGATAGAACTTTTTCGAAGTAATTTGAAAATGTTTTCGCTTTTTCCTCTTTTGTAACAGCCCATGAATTGTCAGCTTTTTTTAGTGGTGGTTGGTGTTTTATTTGAGTTTTTAATTTTTTAGTAATATACATTCCCATAAAGAGTAGTTTGTATCTTGATAGGGCGTCAGATTCTTCAAATAGTTTTCGATTTCTTTGTTATTTCTCTTATTTAAGGTATCCTTAAGAATTTTTGTAGCTAAGTTTAGTTTTCTCTTGCCGTCAGGTGATCTAGTTTTTTGCCATCTTTTTTCTTAACTTTCTTTTTTCTATAATTTGCTTTTTAATAGTAATGTCAGTTGTTGGTGTATTTGTTCTATTTGCTTGCTTTGGTGCCGATCTGATCCCTGCTTCTAGTACTACGTCATTAAAATGGATAATGGCATGTTCATTGTCAAGTTGCGTTTTTAATATCACATTTGGTATAAGTTGATCGTCAATATGGTGGCGGAATTTTTCCCAGTTTGTTCTGTCATTAAGTATGCGAAAAGATGTATCTATAGATTTTATATGACTTACATATTCAAGTAATATCGGCGAGTGATTAGAAGAAAGTTCATAGCACGACTGAATTGTCAATTGGTTATGGCTTATGTTTTTGGTTATGCAGAAATCGATCAAGTCTGGAATTTTCTTTACGTCAGTTGGCCAATAGGTAGGTTCTCCGGTACTTATAAATCTGCAATTGTTTTTGTTAATTGCGTTAATAAGAATACGCCCCTTTTTGTTGGTGAGTCTTGAGCCCCAATCAATGTGTTTTGCATTGAGATCTCCAGCTGCAATAAATCTATTGTTAAGCGTCTTTATGTATTTGTCATATTGATCCGAGTTTATTATGTGTTTAGGTGGACAGTATATGGAGGAGATAGATACTGGTCCATTTTTGTCATAGATTTGTACTGTCGTGGATTGAAGATAAGGCGTCGAATATTGGAGTTGTTCATTGTCCGTTATGCTTGATTTAATAATTATAGCAGTCCTTCCGTGGGCTCTTCCATCAGGATGGTTTGTCACATACACTTTGTATTTATGAAATTTCAGAAGACTTTTATCAGTGAAGTGTGTTTCTGCAATCAATGCTACGACAATATCTTTTTCTACTAAAAATTTTTTCAGTTCTAAATAGTGCTGCAAATGGACTGCATTCCAAATTAGAATTTAAATTTTTTCACTTTTGTCCATTCATATTCTTTAAAAGCATTGTAATTATATTCATCATATTTGTCATTTGGTTGACTAGGGACTTTACCATCTTTACCTTTAATCTCTTTAATATCATTGTTTTTTCAGATCTGTTAATCAGTTCCTGCTCTGCTTTATGTTCCCTTGAAGAAGATGCTACGTCAGCATAGCTTACTCCGGGAATTATGTTTGTTACGGCTGTTGTTATTGGTGTATTATTTATTTTTATTTGTATTTAATGTTGGTTCTTTATTACGCAGAGGTGGAAATCTTTGCATTTTAAGTGCTTTATAAATTTCACATCCTTTGTAGTTGGCGGTATGCTTACCTCCACATAAAGCGCATTTGACTTCCTTTATTTGGTTTTTGCATTCCATTGTAAGATGTCTACCAGCGCATTTCACGCAAACCTTTCGTGGCATTTCGTGCACTGTGAAATGGTGCGCTTATGGTGAGGTGCTTCAAAAATGACTGCAGTTCATTAGCTTGTTTATATTGTAAATGTCTTTGTTGTTATCTCTTGCTTGTAGTTCGATGAAAAATAATGGTAGTGGTTTTTTTGTTGATCTTTGTATTATATTAGTAATGTTAAGTGCTTTGTGGCCTTTTTCGTTTAGTTCTTTTTTAATTTCTTCTTGGTCTGTAGAGTGGTGCGTATTTCGTAAGACTACTTTAAATCCTCTTTCACTTTTTGGCCTAAATGTATACAGTTTCGTACCTTTTTCTTTTAGCATGTGGTGTAATCTGTTATATATTTCTAAATTTTCTGGTTGAACGCGAACTTCATTATTTGCTAAAATTTTTAGAGTGAAGCTATTGCTATTTGCTATTTCATTTAAAGCACTCTTTAATGTTTTTATGCTTTCTACACCTTGAACATATATTGGCGGTGGCTTATTATTTTTTTCTTTTTCGTCTTTGTTTAAATTTTGTGACAGTGAATCTTTAAATTGCCCACTCTTTGCAGTTTGAGTAAATTCTTCTCCATCATCCACATCTAAAGCTGCAAATTTGTTTGCAGAAGAAGTTCTACTCAGCCAGTAGTTTGGCAGCTTACTTTGATTGAGGGCTGATGTTGCTTTTATTTTTTTGTTATTAGCAGTCAATGTTGACATCTTTGTGTCAATTTTAAATTTTTTCCCATGTACCCTATTATATACTTACAGAATTCAACTGAAAATCATACTTTTCAGGCGCTATGTATAAAAAAAATAAAATAAAAATAAACAATTCCACATTTTTTCGAAAGTTTTTGCAATTTTTTCCATTTTCGCGATTCTAAAAAAAAAAAATTAGATAAAAAAAAAAATTTTCCAATTTTGCAATTATATACTTTTCAGGCGCTATTTATAAAAAATATTAAAAATAAAATAAAAATAAACAATTCCAAATTTTTTGCAATTTTTCCATTTTTGCATTATAAAATAAAACAAAAATTAAAAAAAAAATAAAAAAATTTGTTTCCAATTTTGCAATTATATACTTACAGAATTCAATTGAAAATCATATTTTTCGGGCGCTATTTATAAAAAAAAAATAAATAAAAAATAAAATAAAAATAAACAATCCCAAATTTTTTGCAATTTTTTCCATTTTTGCAATTATAAAATAAAATAAAAAATAAAAAAATTTTCGAAATTTTTTTTTTAAATTTTTCCACTTTTTTTTTTCAAAAATCTATCCAAATGACCCACACGTAGATTTAAAAATGTAAAAGTCTTGGGTAATCCACTGGTTTTTGTTGTTGGATGAACCGAGGTGGAGCTCGGTTAAACACCTAATAGAAGTGTGGGCGCCAATTATATATATATTTTTTTTTAATTTTATTTCTTTTTGTTAATATACTATTCTAACTTTTGCGAATATAATAATAATGACAAAAAAGTTATAGCGAATTTGGTAATTCTGTATTAAGAAATTTATTCCATAGCCACATAATTAAAAAAAATGTATTCACGTCTCTTTCAGTTTGGAGACAAACATCATTTTGTGTTGGCTTGTATAATTCATTCGATCTAATAAAAAAATTATGTTTATTAAATTTATGTTTACCATTTTTTCTTTGGTTTTGTCGTTGTTATTGTTTATAACGTCGTAGCTGTCCTCTTTGTCCTATTTACTCTCCGCACATCTCTGCTGAGTGCTACTCAAACGACGTAGAACCAACTGTCATTGGCACATAACTCTCGCACTTTCCTTCTCCTCACCGTAATCGATTCATTTCTACCTCTCCAATTACATATTCCCTTCGATCATCACCACTCAATTCAAGCATACCCGCTCTGCGTCCCTCGCCCTTATGATGCGGCATTGCATAACGTAACTTACTCCAAAACCATGGATGCTCTTCCCACTCCAAGTAGGTATTCATATCCAAATAAGCTCTCAACTCCTTGTCAATTGCTGACTTATTCGTAATCTCACCAAATTTAATAATTATTATGCGCGCACGCCCTTCATTCAACGAACACTGATGCGCTGTGCGAAACTCCATTCGCCCCCAGTCCGATTCGACGAAATGCTGCGAGAGCACAATGATCGTGCGACGCGATTGTGCAACAGATTCCACAATCTGTTCGGGAATATAGGCGCCGGCCAACCAATTACGTTCGTGTGTACAGACACGGAATGGTGGAACGCACTGCTCCAAACCGGGCAGCAGTACATGATTGACGAAGTTTTCGTCCTGATGTGCGTACGAGATAAACGCATCGAATGTTTTATGCTTATCTATTTCATGTTCGCGTACACAACACAGGCACAAGTTGCGCGCAAACAGCCATACGTTTATCTCCAAATTGTATTTGTAATAAACAGCCAATGCGCTAATTAGCATAATTATTGCGAGCGCCACGCCGAGCAGTAGCCACATGAGGCCCATGCGCTGCGCTGGTGGCGCGGCACACATTTTTGCGAACGGCACATGCAGCAATGACGCATTGGGCAAGTTGTGGCAGTACAAGTCCTCCACATCGGGGATACGTAAACGATGCGTGCGCACAGTGTACAACAGTTGCTCAGCTTCACAATCGCAGAGCCAGGTATTCTCGGAGAGATATAGCCACTGCAGTCTTACGCTTTCATTTAAGTAGGCAAGCAAAAAGCTCACGCTCAAGCGTTCCAAGTGATTGTTGCGCAAGTCCAATGTCGTCAAATTCGGCGGCAAGTGCGCGGGTTGTATGGTGGTGAGACGATTGTGTGCCGCATAGATGCACGACACATTGGCGTAGCCGAAAGTGAAATTCGAGGGCAACTCATAGAAGCGATTGTGTGCAATATCAAGCGTGGTGGTGGTCAACGAAAATTGTTCCGGACGCGGTAACTCTGCAATGCCCTCAATTTGCGCGCCTGAGCAGTTGATGTGTAGCGCGCTTGAGTCATAAGTGCATTTGCAAGACGACGGACAAAACTTTGGCGTCCAAGTGCACATCTTTGCCATATCGTTTGCATACCCACTCAACATGCGGTTAGGGCCCACGCAGTACCAGCTATTCGCTATGGTGAAATTAGTCGAGAAAATCCAAGCCAGCGTGCAGTCGCACTGCAGCGGATTAAACTGGAGTTCAAGATTTTGCAAGCAGCTAGTGAAGCTGCGCGGTGGATGGTTCAGCGCGTAAATATGTTGTATGAGATTATTTGAGAAATCGAGCTCATAGGGACACACTAAGCCGGCGGCAGCGATGCTATCTAAACTGAGTTGGGCAATACTATTGCGGCTCAGGTTGATTAAAGCCAGGTTGTGTGGCTGCTCTAATGCATGGGGCTGCCGTTGTAAATAGCGCAATAAATCATGCGCGCCGCTGAGTTCTGCGATGTGTTGACGTGAGAGCAGTGTTTGATTTGCATACTCGTCTGTGCCTGCAATACGCGTGAAATAATTTTGACTCAGATTGAGTCTGTATAAGTAACGCAACGGCTTTATTGCTTTTATTATATTCGAGGGCATATACAATTGGTTGTTAGTCAAGTCCAGCTCCCACAGCAGCGGCGTCGTATCAAATATGCCAGGTGGCAGTGTCTTCAAAATATTATGTGATATATCAAGCTTTATAAGTTTGTGTTGCGCGCTCAGCATATCTGCAGGCAGCGCAACTAATTCATTTTCGGACAAACTCAATTCGGTCAACTCGGTTAGTGTTGAGAAGAGCGCTGGGGCCAGCGTCTGCATAAAATTGCCGTCCAACATGAGACTTTGCAGTTTTGGCGTGTCACGAAAATATGCGCTCGTCAAATTATGCAGCTGTGTACCAGTGATTTCTTCCAGTTCAGTGTGGTATACGCGCACCAAGAGCGATTCCAGTTCGAAGAGCGTGTGGAAGATCTCCACTGGTATTGCTACATCGTTCGGTCGGCATATTAGCATCAATTGGAGATTTTTCAATTGGCTTAGGTGGTGGAAAAGTTTCGCTGGCAGTACGCTAAGCCGGTTGCTATTTATTTCAACCCTCAATTGCAGGCGCTGCAGGTTTGTTGATTTAGCAAAAAAGCCTTCGGGCACAATCTGTGTGCTTCTGAATTTGATACTGCCCGTGTAGCTGATATTGGGGCGCCTTAGTATTTCTGGCAATTCCGAGCAATTTACTAATTTATAATTTGCTTCTTTGTGCAAAAAACTATACTCTCGCAGTGCTGTTTGGAGCTCATGCTGCTCTTTCGTATCAGAACAGCTTATGGCGAGTCGCGTTGTGTTCTTCCATAGATCTGTGGCGATGTATAATTTTACTTCCTTCATTTGGCATTTGATCACAAATGCCCCGCATAGACAATGGCCGTGAAAGCAAGTGTGGAAATAGGGGCCCGCATTCAAAACCGGTTGTCTGTTTGCTGCATTTTGAGTCATTTCCTCTGTTGGAGGTGTCAGATTGGCGTGTGCCAGTGTGTTTAGTGTGAAGATTAGCGAGAGCTGCGTGAATAAATATACGGGACCTCGATAGACTTTACTTGTACAGCAGCGGCAAAGCATTGTAGCGGCGAAATCTGGATAGTGTCTAGCACATTTAAGAATGTAAATATCAATTTTTGCTTGGATTTTCAGATATCACTTTTGACTAACCACAAATCCGTTAAGTGTGAAATTTTACAGCCACCACCTCAAAACCACTTCTTATCACTTATAATTACAATATACTACTAAAATGTGCTTTTTCACAAAGGAATTCTCTCATAAGCTTGGAAATTTGAAATTTGTATAAGTTAAGCAGTAATAACTGCTGCTCACCCACGTAAAAGGTTTTGCTTTCTGATGCCCTCCATCTAGGGAATATGACGAGCATACAACCTTACAGCATTATCAAAAGCTGTTAGGCAAGTGCGCACCGAACGCTGTGAGAGCGATCACTATAGTTAACCCTTAACTACAGACGTCAAATTATATGAACGTTAGTACAGACCACCGGGAATTTTTACCGGTTATATTAAATTTATAAAATTTTTGCAAAGCAATTGTTTACTTTAATAAAACCGCACAAATTTCTTAAGAAACATATATTCAGTTACCGTTTTTAAAATTTTTTTAAGGTTGTAAAATAAAAACGACAATAAAAACATTTAAACAAAACACGAATTCATATTATTACAGAAACTTAAAATATAACGTATTCAGATACAAAATATAGCAATAAAACAGAAAAATATGCATTTGAAAAACAATCTGCAAGAGGTAAATTTGGTCAAAAATTCAAGTCCCACATTCCTTACAAATTCTATTGGTGCATTGCAAACATATTGGTATCTTACATATAACGCATATACATATGTGTTGTTTTCCTTTCTTTGCTAGCTGGACATCTCCTGCAGGTTGTTCTTTTCGCATTGCTTGACTGAAATACTTTATGGTGTGGATTTTCCATTTTTAGTATACGTTGCAAGGAAAGTCTAATTTCACGTGGAAGGTGCGTATTTTGAAATCTGCGTTTCATTTCTGGTTGTACCAACATCATTGCTAATTGTTTAGAAAAATCATAGCGCTCCATTTTCTTATTATCTCGATAAGATTGATGCGCACTAAATGAGTTCACAGATGCTATATCTAGAAGTCTATAAAATATAGCCATCAGCCAACGACGAGTCCTGCGGCTACAACAATAAATACTGCATTTTTGGTCTAGACTATCAACTCCCCCTTTTGTTAGATTATAAAATTCAATTATCTCTGGTTTACCAGTTTGAACACCATTGTTTTTATTATGATTCATTGACGAAATAAGCAATACAACTTTGCTCTTTTTTGGGACATAAGACAATAATGTCATGTTGCTTGTAAATCCATAAAGAGACGAGTCAATTTTTTTTTGTCTTGACAGCAAAAACGAACTTGGAATTTCTGTTTTATTTTTCTTCAATGTCCCAACATAGGTTAGATTTTTAGTTTTCAACGCATTTACTAATTCAATTGACGAAAACCAATTATCAGGAGTTATATTACGATTTGTGTTATAAATAGGTCTCGCTAGTTTTAGCACTGCCTGTTTAGGCTTTGAATATGTCTTTTCTTCCTTACTGAGATCATATCCATCCGAATTTTTTCCGCAGTAAATATATGCATTAAAGAGGTATCCCGTCCTTGCATCGGTAAGCGCCATTATCTTCAGTCCGTATTTGGCTGATTTGAGAGGCATATACATTTTAAACTTACATCTGCCGGGAAATGCAACGAACATCTCATCTACACACACATTTTCTCCAACACAGTATATAGAATGACAGTTTGCGATAAATGCTTTAAAAACTTCCGATATAGAAGCCAGTGGATCGGTTTTTATTCGTTCGTTTCTGGTTTCCAAATCATCAAACCTTATACAAGAAACAATTACTTGAAAACGGTTGCTATTCATTACACATCCGAAAATATCTCGGTCACTTCCATCCGTAGCAAAAATTGATCGAATATTTTCGTGGTTGGATTTAAATAGCGAAGTTAAAATTAGTAATCCCAGGAATGATTTTAATTCTAAGAGATCTAAATCTCGAAGAGCCGACATGCTTTCGCCGTTTTTATATCTCTGCCTTATTTTCGCAATTTTTGCATTGGTTGAACGAAGAATGATATTAAGGATATTATTGTCAAAAAATAGGTTCCAAACTTCCTGAGGATCTGCAGCATGTGCCGTGTGACTTCTAACGCCTGGGCACTTGACAACAATGTTATGTTGCAATGTTCTGGTATGCTTAGGTACTGCAGGATCTTTTGACCATTTAAACCGATTTTTACCATAGAAACAGCTAATATTTTCACATACATCAGTAGGTGGATTATCAGTGTCCTCATCTTCTGCTTCTATTTCTGATTCAGTGTCATGTTCGCTTTCCACATAATCAGAATCTGAATTGAAATCACTTACATCAGAATTAATTTCTTCCAGCCATCTTTCCACAGCTTTTTCAAAATTTTCTTTTCCTATTTTAACCCTCTTTGAAGGGCCTGGACTACTTCTTCCATCCATGACTTTATTCTAAAATAAAATGACAGAGTTATTATATACATAAAATTAACTGTCATCCAGTTTAACTATAACACGAAATAAAAATATGCAAACGTCAAGACAGACCACCGGTAATTTTTACCGGTTACAAAATTTAGATAGTGATAAATTAAACAAATGACACTGCACACAACTAATACTTCACCAAGCAAAGTTATACTAAGTCCCGAAAAGGTACATAAACGTATAAATGCGTAACTAAAAGAGATGCCACTAAATTGAAGAATTTAAACTGCTTGCCAGTAAAAAATACCGGCCGTCCGTAGTTAAGGGTTAACAGCGATAACGACATCACACTCATACTACTTTACATCCCAGTAGTTGTAAAGCAAGTGCGAACCAATTGCCGTGACAGCGATCAGCGGATAACAACAGCAAAGTCATCATTCGCTTAAACCTAATACAAGTTTTATTGAACAATTGTGAGAGCAAACAGAGCAGCTTACAGCGAGATGTGACAGAGAGCGAGGTTCAGCTTGTTCCAATTAGATTTAACAGCAGTGCTGGTTGTTGCAAGTTGAGCTTATAATTTTTATATTATAAAAAACTTATAATTGGCGCCCAACGTGGGGCTAGCAAAAAATCTATAGCCTCAATTTTACTAAAATTTCGGATTTCAAGAAATACTGAAAAACTCCGAAAAACTAAACCTAACACGTGGATATTGCTGTTCGCTGACCAAAAAATCTGAAAATCTAACCATTGCTGAGAAATCACTAAGTTCTACCAATTTTTGAAACACCTGCTATGGTATCTTACGGCTTTAGCTGACCTTTGAAAAAATAATCTTTATGGATGTAACAAACTAAACCACGTGCTTAGAGAAAGTAAATTACGTAAGTGACTTGCTCAGTGCCTTTTTTCTTAATAAATATATTTAAATACTATGATCATCATTGGAATTCAATGTATTTTTGAAACTTTTTTATAAATCTAACTTGATTTGTGATTGAGATAGGACGGTATATTATTATACCGGGTTTTTGCGCGGCCAATACTTTAATGTGCGACGTAGATTTAGCGAGCCTTTTTAATAGTTTAGTTCTGAATGATAAAGATCAACCAAAAATGAATACTGAGGAGTTAACTGCTATAGTAACAGCTGCGGTATCAGCCGCCCTAAGCTCACAAAAAGAGGAATTCGAAAAAAAGTTGAACGAAATCTCAAGAAGATTTACAAGTACGTCGACAGCTAACGTGGAGAGTTTCGAAGAGTTTAGGATTTCCGGTACCGTGCGTTGCGAGGAAATTCTTGACCTAGTTAAATCTTTGCCTGAATTAGATGGTAGGAAAGAGACTTACGACTCATGGAGGCAAGCCGCACATAGGGTCTATAAATTATATGCACCTTATGATGGAAGCGCTAAACATTATCCAGCAGTGGCCATTATAAGGAATAAAATTAGAGGCGCTGCAGATGCTGTTTTAGAGTCTTTCAACACTGTTCTTAACTCTAAGGCTATAGTGGCAAGATTAGATTTCACGTACGCTGATAAGCGGCCAATATATTTAATTGAACAGGAGCTGAGTACCTTGAGGCAAGGAAATCTGACAGTGTTGAATTTCTACGACGAAGTCGAAAGAAAGCTTACGTTGCTTACCAATAAAACTATCATGACATATGAAAGTAATATAGGTAACTCAATAAATGATAAATATAGGTTAGATGCATTACGTGTTTTTGTCTCTGGCCTTAGGAAGCCCCTTTGCGATATACTCTTTTCCACTCGTCCAACAGATTTCCCTTCTGCTTTGGCACTTGCCCAGGAAGTAGAAGCAAATCATGAACGATACATGTTTTCATCAAACTACTCTAAACATCTTAAGGACAAGGACCAGGGTCACCCTTCAGTTAAGAGAATAGATGAGACCAAGAACAACCAAATAGAACCACGTAGCGGTCATAAAAACCCCTACTTCCAAAATAGACAAAAAAAGCGCAATCTTTCGAGTACTAATAGAGATCAGGGCACTGAGCCAATGGACATAGATCCATCCACATCTCGTCTCCGCCGCTCAACGAAGTTCGAGCACCACAACTCCACAGGAAATTTTTTACAACAAAATAAGTCCCAAAATATACAAATCTCTAATAATCGACAAATCCCTTTTAATACAGGCAATCAAGGTCAACAAATTAAGCGACCTCTTGTATCAGATAGAAGTACTGGTCCAAAAGTCCAGAGAATCCACCACATATCGGATACATCGGAAGATGTAGAAACAAAAACTACGTACGATGGTATTGTGGAACTCGAAGTCGAAGAAATTAATTTTTTAGGGAGGGTGTCCAGCTCCCTTGGATCAAACGAACAATAGAAGCTGAGGGCAAAGAGATAAAAATGTTAGTGGACACAGGAGCTTCAAAAAACTATATAAAACCCCTTACTGAATTAAAAGGCATTGTGCCTTTAACGAGACCATTCGTAGTTAAGTCAGTTCACGGCGAGAGCAAAGTTGGGCAGAAATGTAAAATTAACTTGTTTGGCATAAAATCGGATTTTATAATATTACCAAACTTGATAAACTTTGACGCGATAATTGGGCTTGACCTGCTAACGCAAGTCAATGCAGTCGTGGACCTTCAAAAAGGTGAAATAGTTCATGATTTTGGAATTGAAAAATTATTTTTTATAAAAATTGACAACATTAATGCTTTGAAAGTTCAACAGGAAAGCGTACCTCTTGCAATAAGGGGGGATTTTTCAAAATAAGCTTAAAAAAAGATCCCAGGCTTTCGCCGATCCCAACGAATCTCTGCCCTATAACGCAAATGTAGTTGCTAGGATTCGTACAAAACATGAAGAACCCATTTATTCTAAGATGTTTCCATATAATGGGGGTAGTTGACTTTGTTAACAATGAAATAAAAGAGCTTTTACGAAATGGTATTATAAGACGATCTACGTCTCCCTACAATAACCCCATTTGGGTCGTGGACAAGAAAGGCATTGATGAGTTTGGCAATAAAAAAAAGCGTCTGGTGGTAAATTTTCGCAAACTGAACGAATATACCATTGACGACAAATACCCAATACCAAATGTCATTTCGATTTTATCAAATATGGGACTTCCACAATACTTCACAACCCTTGATTTGAAGTCTGGGTTCCACCAGATCGAGCTCGCTGAGCGAGATAGGGGAAAAACGGCCTTTTCCGTTAGCAACGGAAAGTATGAATTTTGTAGGAAAAAGCTGCTTTGTTTACGTGGATGACGTTATTATTTATTCCGAATCTAAAGAACAACACATTAAGCTACCACAGCAAAACGAAACACATTCAAAAATCCAAAACCAATTGAAGCTGATACAATAAGAAACATTTGCGCTGCGCTGTCGCATAAGTAATATTTTTTACATACATACACACATATCTATTTTAAGGACATTTGACAAGCAAAAATAAATACAAAGATATGTGAAAAAGAAGAAATGCAATTTTTGATTTATGTAGGCGAATTCAACCCACCCCAAAGAGCGCTTACCTACCTCTGCCAACATTTGCGGCTTAGACTAATGACAAGCAGTTGGTAGCCCTGACGGCGTGTGCATTTGCCAGTTCGAGCTGCTTGCTACTTCTTCAGTAGTCACAAATGTGGAATTATTTCAAGTGTATTTGCAACGTAAATGATTTATTTACATTTCGAATAGTAACAAAAACAACAAAGAGATATGTTCGTTCCAGCTGCTTCTACGAATTTCCTGCAAATATCCTTTCACCGAAGTATTTCGCTGCTTGTACGCCGCCTCGGGTTTGTATCCTGGCCTCTTGTAAGAAGCTTTTGCACGCGCGTATGCATGACAAATTGTGGCGCCAGCTTTGTCGATAAGTTCTCTCCACCTCCAGTAGTACCATATTTTACGCTAGTAAGGCTAATATTTTCTTTCACGATGCTCTTATGTGCCTTGAACGTGGCTGTTTTACTCCTTTCGCATTTTTCAACGCAGAAATGTGCACAGAATTTTTTCCAAAAAAATTTTTGTATCCCCTTTTGTTGGTGTGTCTTTAATAATCTCCGTAAATATTTTGCATTCCACTTGATTGCTCAGCTACTTCCAATGCTGCAACAACTCTCGAACAACATTTTCATATTAGGTAAGTAGTATGAAAAAAATCTAGAAGGAGGGAGTCTATAATGCTTTGACATTACTTGACACTGAGTACGTGATTTATGACTCGAGCATGCATATGTGGGCTTAATATGATTCAAAAATGTGTTTGCATAAAAGTTATGTAAATATGTGTACTTATACCTGCGATTGCTTAATAATTTATTGGATTCAAATCTTATTTTTCAAACTCTGGCGCTTCGACAATTCTTCCAATTTTCCTTGTTTCAATACAAATTTTAGGAACAGTGAAAATGCTGCAGATCTATTGAAAAGCCTTGCTATTTATTGGCACCAAATATGCTTCCCACTTCGACTGCGTCATTCATGTTCTACAGTGAGTTGCTTGCTAACATTTTCCTTATTTCAAGATTTCTGATCAGTAACCAGGAAGCGGTGAGCAATCCTTATCGGTTGCGCGAAACTAATATTCAGTTCTGCAGTGCTGCCTGCAGGCATTTCTTCTATTTTCTTCAAATTGAAATTGAAATTTAAAGCCGATCCAAGAAGCACCGAGAGATTTGGTAACTAATAAGACACTCAGGCTGTGGGAAGTGAAACGGAGGCAAGGAGAGAAGTAACAGAAGGAAAAAGATAGGATAGAATAGATGAATAGAGATAGTTAGACCCATACGAATTTTCCAGATTCCTTGATAAATCTGAAAATATGATCCAGTTTGATAGAACCAATTTTACTTGTTCTCCTGACATCGGAACATACAATTTGTGGCCTTGCTCTAGCAAATGCGGGACACTCACAGAGAAAATGCTAAGTGCTATCGGCCTCCTCTAAGCAAGACGGGCAAATCGAATTCTCAAAGATTCCAATGGTGGTCATATGTTGACCCCATGAATTGTGTCCTGTAATAATAACGACCAACAACCTAGCGTCTTTTCTTCCAACAGTTTTCTGTTCGGACTTGTCACAAAACTCTTTGCAGTTCTGCAGCGTTCTAGACCAAAGCATCGCTCTTTATGTAAATTGCACACATAACCGCTGATGCACTTCTTGATTCTTGCAGAACTGATTCCGATTATTGGCTGTGGTTCCTGTGGGGTACCCGCTGATCCACACTTGGTCAATTCATCGGCAATTTCATTTCCTTGAACCCCGCAGTGCCCTGGAACCTATATAAGTACGAGCTTATTCTGTCTTGCAATAGAATTAAGCTTCTTCTTACATTCTTGGCAATCTTTAAGGTTTGCTTTGCGTTCTCCAGTGCCTTTAGAGCAGCCTGACGACCGCTAAAGACTCCAATCTGTTTCACGCTTCATCTCTTCTCAATTATACATTCTGCTACTTTCAGAATGGCAAAACTTTCCGTTTGGAAAACAGTTGCCATTCCCCTTATAGCGTAAAGAGTAAGTTTAAGTACCATCCGGCTCCTTGACTTATTTCATTCGTGGACCCATTGGTAAAGAAAATATCCCTAACATTTATTTGAATGCACTTTGGAATACTCCATTGACATCAAATTTACTTTCAAATGAAACTATGGGCATATGATCGCCTTGAGATGTCAAAAATAGTGGATACTGCTCAGATAGCATATTAAAGATTTCACATCTTACCTTTTTGTTAATCCAACTGAAGTTGGAGCTAGGAGTTAGGCTGCCATTTAGATTGTCAAGTTTCAACATTCAGTTATTGCGCTTAATGACCCCTTCCTGCGTAATGTGGATATGCATTATTTCTGCGTTACAACCCTTCTTCTAAGTAGAAAACCTAATGCCACATTTCAAAACTAATAATCCTCTCTGACCAAACACTCGATTCGCACAACCGACCAGCTTCAAACAAACGGTCGACTATGATCGGTCAAAGTTGGTGAATAGGAAGAAAAGATAAAAAAACACGAAAGGCCGCAGAGCCTCCGCTAGCTCGAGTTAATATAGCCTTTTAAGAAATATTTCAAAATAGTATTGTTGGTAATACTAAACTGATCTCAAAGAAAAATGGGCTTCTGAAAATAAACTGATCAAAGTAAGAACTTCTTGCTCTTAAGATCATCAAGAACACCAAATAGAAGCTGATGCATTGGCCAGAAAATGACTTTATTTTCAATTTACCATAGTTTTCGAGATCCACAATACTTTATGCATTTTTTGGTCACAATAGACGTGAAACTGTCAAATCTGTTGAAAACAAAATATAATCATGGATTCGACTTTCTACTCAAAGTGATGGAGATGAAAAAATAGTGCGATAATTAATTCTCATTTACAAACTTTTCCTTGCAGATTCCTGATGACCAAAGGTTCCACCTAACCAAAGAGGCATTTGAGTTTATTCTACATGACATAAATTTAACGAAAGCGAACACCAAAGCGGTGCCTCCACAATTGACAGCCACACTAACACCTTTGGCTAGCGGTGAGTACCAGCACAATGTGACAGCGACTATTTGATCGGCATGGGCCAGAGTATTGTTTTGATGTGAACATCTGACATCCGGCAGAAATGGAAACAAAGTTATGCTCGCAGTTAATACGGTTTGCGCCAGAAGATTCGCTTAGCTGCAAGGACTGCTAGGATTGTGAGCCATACACTCCGACATAACATCTTTTTGGGTGGGGTTGAGTTTATTAACATTCGTTCACAATACATTTATTACAAAAACCATATTAATTATGTATTTGTACAATTTACTCACATCTTTGGTTAAATTCGACCGTTTGCGGGCGGCTGTCGGTGTTCGATTGACGGTTCGTTCGTTCAGCAATCATTCTCATACGTCATAATACGAGATCACAGTATGAAGGTATGTTCGCATGCGCCCTAATCCAAAATATGAATTTTTCAGTGACGACTGGTACGTTCACTGATACGCTGATTCGAGCCCTGGCCTTGGTTGAGGTATTGTGGAGGCCACATAAGGCCTTTGGCGCGAAGTGCTAATCTCTACTTATTTTCTTAATATGTGTAGTGTAGCTAATAATTTGTCCACTCACTGCCTATAGAGAACTAACTCATTTATGCGTATATTTATTTTTATTGTAAGTATCAGAAGTATGTATATATGTATAAGTACATGCTTACATACATACATATCTACTTCCGTACGAATGCCATAGTTCTTTATGTGTTGCTTATCCAGCGCTAAACAATGACTGTATTTATAGTTGCGAACATTATATATGTACATACATATATAGGGTGTTTCGAGAGTGATGCAGATTTTTCATAGAAATTTTTTGCGAAATGTTAATTTTTTTTATATATTTTTTTTCAGACCCTGGGTACTATAGGGTTTTTAGAGCGATACTCTGCGGTCTTACTGAATCAGCCAGTATAAAACATATTATTTTATTTTTTATTTTTTTAAGTAATTGGTGTTAGGGTTTGGAATTAAAATGTCCCTTCCCTTTGAAAGAGAACATTATTGTCTTTGGTGGTATTTAGTTCCAATTTTACATATAAAGGGTAATAACTTTAAAGGTATCAGATCTTAAATTGAAATAAAAAAACAAAACGAAATTCAAGGCTCAAGAAAACTTGACTTCTCAGTTTTCGTTGATTGTGGCATTTTTAGAATCGAAGACAGAATTTTCGTACCGAATTTCTCTTATTTTAGAACCGAACACGAAAAAGTATAAAGCAATGAAAAGGTAATTTTTTAAGAGAAACGAAATCGATATTTCGCAGCTAGATGCCGTGAATCCGGGATTAGCATCAATGACAAATTTTCCATATCCAAATGCCCTATAATAAATTCTCTGCTGCAAATAGAAATTGAAAACTTTTAATGAAGACATCTACAAGCTGCATATAAAATTATCACTAACGGGATTTCCGTTATGAGACATTGAGTTGTGACAAATGTATGTACGTACTGCTGCTACAACAACCACAACAAAATATCTGTTTGCGCAAAGCAAGTGGAGATACTAAAACCGCTTACGAGATTCCTATAGAATTGGGTAAGTAATTAGTCAGAGTCACTTCAATTATGTTATGACAATCGCTGGCATACAGTCTGTCTAAAACAACTTGCCTCAAAAGAATTGGATTTTGAGAGGAAATTGTGATAAGTACAGGATCCGGCACTTGAAGTGTAACTAACTAAAAAGGCCATACATTTAGTTTGGAAAATTACTTTTATTCAATTCCAATTAAAAAATGTGTGAAAATAATACAAAACTAAAAATCAATTTACTTTTGCTCGATATGACCACATTTTGGCTTAACTATGACCTCGAAATGGTCCAGAAATGAATCGCAAGCTACCCGTATGATGTGACTTGCAGGTATTTTGGCCCACTCGCGGACAATGGCAACATCGCTCGAGCTAGAAAAACCGACTGTGCCATAGACTGGTTCACCGTTAGTCGATTACGTCGCTAAAAGTCAATTTTTTCATTCAGCAAACTATATTTCGTTCCAGAAATAAAGACAGTGAAACAGACATAGTCATTTTTAAAAGAAAACATCTGATACGCCTCTCT
>JAYXIM010008082.1:0-15666 GCA_037575425.1 Anastrepha fraterculus | reverse complement strand
ATAAAGTCTAAATTCTAAAAATTTTAAAGTCGTAATGTTTATTTCCAAAAAACTCTGAAGAATTCAATTCTAATTTGGTTTAAATTTCTAAGAATTAAAATCAAAAGCTATGACAATTTGACTGAAAATATCAGAACAAATAAAACTTTCTTCCTTTAAAAGGTTTGATTATTTGAAAAAAAACAATGGTAAATAAAATAGTAAAAAAATTTAATCAAAAATTAGATTAGAAATTTAATTAAAAATTAATTTTAATAAAATGAAAGTTTTGAATAAAATAAAATTCAAAATGTACTAGAATTTATTATAGCTGATAATATTTATATAACTAGAATTTCCTTCTGTTAGAAAGTATTAAAAATATAATTTTTTTTCTAAATATAATTTTAATTGTGAAAAGAAAGAAAGTTAAGATTTCCTTCTGTTTTTTTAATAAGTAAAATTTTAATTGTAAAAACTTAAATAACAAAAGTCACGAGAATTTAATTGAAAATAATATGATTTGAATTTCCAGAGCAAAAGAATTTTAAAATTAAATGTTTTCAAGTAAATGAAATGAAAATTTAAATAAAATTTATTATAAATGAAAATATTGAAACCGTTACAATTTCTTTATGTAAAAAGTATTAAAATATACATTTTTTTAATAAATATAATTTTAATTTTGAAAAAATTAAATAACAAAAATCATGAGAATTTAGTTGAGAATAAAACAACTTCAAATTCCAGCACATAATTATTTTAAAATTATTTTTTGTTTAATAAATAAAACGAAAATTTTAAATAAAATAAAAAATTAAAACAAAAAATTTAAAAATTTACAAGAATTTATATTAACCCAAAATATTATATTAATTTTAAGTGTGAAAATTATATAAGAAACATCATGGGGACTTAACTGAAAATAAAATAATTTGAAACTCCAGAGCAAATTTATTAAATAAAATAAAATTTTAAAAAGCTGAAAATCCAAAAGTCAAGATTTTATAATTGAAATTAATTAAATAATAAATAATCTTCTGTAAAAGGTAAAGACGCGACGAGGGCTAATTTTAATTTAATCAAAATTTTGTAATATTGAAAATCAAAGAAAAGAGAATTTAATTGAATTTATTAAAACTATAAAACTGTAAATTTCTAAAATTCCTTTTTCTTCTTACTTTTATAGTCGTTTAAAAAAATCATAAAAATAAAACTTGGAAAATTTTTTTTTTATTTAACAATTATAGTTTAGAAAGTTTAGAGGTTTGTTTTTTTTTTACTTTAAAATTTCAATTTAGAAAAATTTTGAATTTATGTAATTTTTAAATTTTCTAAATTTGTATTTTAAATTAAAAAAACCAAATTTTGTTATAAAGTTGAAATCTAAAAAAAATAAGAATCAAGTGCGCCTCAGCTGAGGGAGGTGAAGAGCGAGACATTACAAATGTTAGCCTTCCACCAGAGATATTTGTTTTTGAGGGAAGTAAAAACTCCACTACTTATGCGTCGCTTTGGTGAAGTGCTTTGCATCAATTTGTTTTTACTTCTATCGCTCAGCCACTTCAAGTGAGAAGGAGCAAAATTATAAATAAAATTTATGAAGTATGCAGTACAAATAAAATATCATACGCACACATACATACCCAAATATATCTAATAAGTACATTTTAAGCATTACTGAGCTGCTGGAAAGGAAAGAAGCAGCCAGTGACGGAGGGGTGCACAGGCGGGGCTGCGTTGACATGACAGAGCGAGTGCGGACGCGTGCCATTAATAACGCAATATATAAGTACATCCATACGTAAATAGCCATGTGTGTATGAGTGTATGCATCTAAGTGTGTGTGTATGCATGCATGTAAGCGCTTAAGTATGCATCTAAATCTATCTGTACGAGTATAAGTATGTATGTATGTATGTATATATGTTGAGTAAAATTGATGACTATAAATAACCCAGCGCAGCGATGCAATGGCAAGAACGACAAACGACTCGACGCCAAGTGAAATTTTCTTTACATAAATGTTTTTAGCTTTTGGAAAATCGTATAACAAAAGTGACAGCAGCAGTAGCAGTGGCATATTTTGAAATATGTGGATATTGACATGAAAAATAAGAAGAAAAATTGAAATTAATCTAATAAAAAAAATTTTCAAATAAAAAGGGGCGGAAAAGACTCCAGCGGCATTTGAAGACATTTAGAGCGCGCTGCGCTTAAAAATTCGACAGAAATTTTCTTATATATTCGACTACTAATTTGAAGCTTTCTTTATATGTATTTCTTATTGTTTTTGTAAAATGAGGAAAAAGTGGCAACAACCTCGTTTGAGGTTTAGAATTTTAATTGCAACGCACACTACTCGATTGACAAGTTTGCTTGTGGATTGCGCTGAGTGTTGTATTTGTAAATGTATGTGTGTAAGTATGTGTAAGTGTAACAAGCTGCCTGTGCTGCTCATGATCCTCCTGCTGTGTGTGCTGCTATTCTTGGTATGCTCGATGATTGGGGAAAAATATCTGCTGCGTGCTAATGGGGGGCTTCCATTAAATAGAACTTTTTGAAGCGGAAAATTCAACAACAAAAAAATAATAAGTATTGCTGGATTATTTATTATTGATTTAGAAATTGTGCGAAAAAATTAACGTTCCAAATAAAATTTTTTAAATAAAATACAGCATCCAATTTTTGTGAATAACTTTTGTACTAAATAAAGAAAAAGATTTGAGTGATGGAAATCTTTATTTTCACCTTTGTATGCTGCAGCTGTCTAGTTTACAAGTGTCAAATGCAAGTGCGACGCCATATGCAAAAATTATAAATATTCCGATAGGGTGATTAATTTTGTGCCACCTTTTACTTAGCCTCTTCTCCGATAGGGCTCAACTTATATATAAGTATATCTCTATATGTTATAATTTGAACTAAAACCTTCAAATACAAATCCTTTTAGCTCCTTTGCCGCTAGCACTGAAAACGGGTAACTGATCAGCAACAAAAAGCTGTCAGCTCACTGGCATATAATATCCCGTCTGCGTTTTTTTAACTCCCTTCAACTCCACTCTCTTCATCGTCATCTTCATCAACTCCCCCTATCCTCCCTCTATTTACCATCGAGTATTTGCTCAGTCAACAATAGCAAGAACCATTTGTCAAATTGCTCTTACTTAACTCCGCCTCCAACTTGCGAGCACTGGAGTCAACATGTTTAGGTACATGTGTTCGTACATGCCCACATACACACATACATATCTATGGTACTTGATAGCCTGTCTCGGCGTATTTTATTTAATGCGTATCTGGTAAACAGAAATTGAATTGAATTGTCACATATTACGAGTGCATGGCCACAAATTCGAACGTATTAGATGACAGCTAACGGAAATGTTGCAATTTCATTTTATATTCCATCGAAAAATGCTTCACAGGAAATTACATTTGTGCAAATGACAGCGTAATGCAACCTTATGAGCAAATATGTACACGAGTAGCATCAGCTGTTTGCTGTGGCAACTGTCAATTGGCTGAAATGATATTGGCAGGAAATTTGATTTGATATGTATTACATTAAGAAATGATGTAAAAAGTGGGAGAGGGAGAGCAGTGTGAAGATGGCAAAAATATTTAAATGGAATTGGAGTTATTAGACTTTTTTTGTGCATTGCAAGTTAGAGGGAAACATTTCAAGAAGAATTGAGAAATATTGGAAAAGATTTTATTTTAATTGTAATTTTTTCAATGAATTTTTTTTAAATTAAGAATCTATTCCTAACACTTTTCCAACTTTAGTATTTTTTACTAATAACAATATTTTTGTTTTTTATTGATATTTTTTTGTTGTTATCAATAAAAATATTTATTTAATTAAATATGTTTTAAGCAGATTATTTATATATATAAAAATGAATGTTTGTCTGTATGTCATCCATCAACTCAAAAACTACTGGACCGATTATTATAAAAATTGTTATATACCATATACCTATGTATTTTTCGAAGGAGAAGGTTTGTAGAATATGCTCATTGATGCCACTCGCCACCAGGTGGCGCTGCAGAGTAGCAACTTCTGTCACGTTCAACCGATTGTCATAAAAATTAGTATGACCATGTATTGTTACACAGAGGAAACGAATATGACATGTTCATAGATGTTCCTATGGATTACATGAGTGAAGATATTCTACATCGAGTGCACGCTGCGAATCGAAACCCGGACATTCAGTTTCCACCAAACATGTACATATATGAGGCATTGATTTCGATTGAAGACATATGTTTGACAATCGCTAACAAGGCACTGGTGCAACTGGGAATGCCTGCTTCACACCGACCTGCAAACAACCTTTTCGATCGTGATTTGCAACGAGAAACCCACTATGATTCTGACGAACTGGGGACATTCGTTAGAACAAATCTTCCGCAGTTGATTCCAGAACAACGCATTGCGTTTGACAGAATTATGCGTGCAATTACAACACAAAGCGGTGGACTGTTTTTCATAGATGCGCCCGGTGGTACAGGCAAGACTTTTCTTCTTTAACTAATTTTGCCAACCGTACGATCACAAAATAATTTTGCACTGGCTATTGCATCATCTGGAATTGCGCCAACTCTTTTGGATGGTGGCCGAACAGCGCATTCAGCATTGAAACTGCCGTTGAATTTGCAAAACACTGAGGCACCAACATGCAACATCAGCAAAAACTCTGGACTGGGAAAATTACTCTAAACGTGTCAAATTATCATATGGGACGAATGTATAATTTCTCACAAGAAAGCATTGGAAGCGCTTGATCGTACACTGCGAGATTTGAGAGGAAACAGACGGATCTTCGGTGGCGCAATCATTTTATTGTCTGGTGATTTTCGACAAACAGTGCCCATTATACCACGTTCAACACCCGCTGTCTTAAATCATCAGTTCTATGGCGTCATTTACAGAAATTGGCTTTGAAAAATAACATGCGTGTATAACTACAACGGGATGCATGGGCTGGAAATTTTGCAAAACAATTATTGGATATTGGAAATGGGCGAATGGAAATTGATGAATCGACACAATGTATCACCCTGCCAGCAAACTTCTGTAAGACCACAGAAAGCATCGACGAATTGGTGCAAAAAGTTTTCCCAAGCATTGCACAAAACTAGAAAAACCATCAGTGGCTCAGTACTCGTGCTATACGAGTATTAGCAGCCGAAAACATCGATGTCAATACCATCAACTTCACCATTCAGCATGGAATTCCCAGTGAAGCGACAACATATAAGCCCATCGATATTGTGGAGAATCAAGACGATTGGTTGTCACCTATACAACTCAATTCTTGAATTCGCTTGATTTGCCAGGCGTGCCGCCGCACGTTCTTACATTGAAAATTGGCGTACCCATCATTCTTCTTCGAAACATAAATCTACAATGACTTTGCAACGGAACTAGACTCTCAGTCAAGAAAATGATAAACTATGTTATCTAGGCAACAATTTTGACTGGAAAATTCAAAGGTGAAGACGTACTATTGCCACGTATCCCAATGATCCCCACATTCCCGGTGCGACTCGCTTTCGCAATGACTATTAACAAAGCACAAAGACAATCGTTACAAATGTGTGGATTATATTTGGAGAATTCATGCTTCTCACATGGACAGCTCCATGTGGCTTGCTTATGTGTCTGAAAACCTTCTGATTTATTCGTCTACACACCAGATGGAAAAACAAGAAATATTGTGTATCCCACAGCACTCCAATAAACATCGAATTAAAACTAAACTTTGTAATGTCACAATTTTTTCGAAATAAAAAAAATCAATAAAATGGTTTAGAACGAATTGAATATTTGTGTACTGATTTTTCTTTAAAGTTATTTTTCTTAAATTTATTTTAGTTGTTGGCGTAGCAACGCGTGTCGGGTACAGCTAGTTTTTCAATAAATATTAATTTTTTCATTCAATCATATTTTGTCAACTACAATCATTTTGCTTTTGTAAATTTGAAGTGGAAATTGAGAAATAATGAAAAAAAAATGTTTTTTGTTTTTTAATTAGTATTTTGTAATTATTTGCCTTTTGTTATAATTTTTTCAATAAACGTTTTTTTTAATTAAAAACTTTTTTTCTAATATTTTTCCAAATTTAGCATTTTTAACTTGTATATAAACATTGTATTAATTAAACTTTTTTAATGAAAATATTTTATTTAATTAAGTTTTTTAATCTGGTTTATTTCTTAAAAAATTCTTTTTATTTTTAATCATATTTTTCAACATAGTTTTTTTTTAATTTTAAATGCAAATTGGAAACAAATTTTAATTTTTATAAAATTTTTATAAATTGTAAATGGAAATTGAGAAAAAACGAAATTATTGTTTGTATTTTTAATTATTTCCCTGTGTTTTTAATTATTGCCTGATTTTGTTAGTTAAGGACTGTTTTTCTACTATTTTTCCAACATTGGTATTTTTTATTAAAAAAAAATCTGTTTTTACAGAATAATTTTGTTTAATAAAGTTATTTGATTAAGTAATTGTTTTTAAATTCTATTAATTTTAAAATATTATTTTTTATTTTATATGTAGTATTATATATTTTCTTCTACTAAAATTTAATTATAAAATTAAATTATTTTGTTTTAATTATTTGCTTTTTTGTGCAATTTTTTCAATAGAATTTCTATTAATTAAGATTTTTTTTGCCGATAAATTTTATTTTAAATTATAACTGTTTTTAATAGAATTATTTTATTTAATTTTTTTTTTAAATCCGACTAATTTTTCATAATTATTTTTTTTTAATTGTTTAGTTTGCAATAACTATTTTAAATCTGTAATTAATATATATTTTTTGAATCAAAATTATTATAAATTTTAAAGAAAAATTTAGAAGTAATGAAATAATTTTTTTTCAATTATTTGCCTCCTGTTGTAATTTTTTCAATAAACTTTTTGTTAAATAAAATTTTTTTCTAATATTTTTCTAACTTTTTTCTTTTCTTAAATTATTTGTAAAATTTAATGAGAAATTGAGAGATAATGAGATGTACTATTATATTAAATAATAATTTGTTTTATTTTCAATAAAAATATTTTGCTTAATTCTTTTTTTATCTGATTATTTTTGGATGATTTTGTTCCTTGTTTTGAATCCTACTTTTTCAAATAATTTTTTTATAAATTTTAAAGAGAAGTTGAGGAATAACATTTTTTATTATGATTTTTTCCAATATTTGTCCAATTGTGGTATTTTTAATCAATACAAACATCTATTTTAAAATTATAATTTTTTGCTAATAAAAATTGTGTTTTTTTATTTTTTATCATCTGTTTTCAACAAAATTTTTCATGGATTTTAAATGGAAATAGAGAAATAATGAAGAAAATATTTTTGTAAAATTTATTTTCTTTCTATTGCGAACTCTTAAAAAAGATAACATTATTAAATGTTGAATTCCCTTGAACTGCAGAAATTTTTATCGCCAGCCCTAAGTTGCCAACAATTCGTGAGTAATGTCAATGCTTAAATCTCTAAATCCAACCATATACGAAAAATACGCTCTGAGCAATGCAGCTGTGCGTTCTATTGCAATGTAGGTTTATCCCTCATTTCCCCGCTAAATGACACTTTAAAAGTGTAATAAAATATGAAGCTGGCAATATAATACATTTTTATGGACGCTTAGCTGGAGTTATGAGCGGATTAGCCGCAAAGCTTGCGTATGTGAATTTCACTTTGCTGGTAAAAGAATTTTGCTATGTTGGAAAATGGTAGATGATTGCGAAAAATAGGAATAAGAAAACCAAAATTTTATATAAAGTTGCTTAATTTTACACTTGAATAAATTTCGTATTTTTAATGCCAGAAAAATAGTCAAAATGTACAGGTTGGGAAATGAATAATACAAATACGGTTTTGTTTTTGTTTCCAATGAAATTTGTAAACCAGCTTACAAGGAGTAATAGAGAATATGAGTTCACGTAAGAAAAAAGGTCATATAATGCAACTGTAAAATTGTAAAATTGTATCTGGAATGTCTTTTGAGAACTTTTGAAGAACGAGCTAAAGTAGAAAATTAAATCTAGTTTCCAGATCGAATAAAAAAGATTTAATAAAATCTCAAAATAATTATTAGAGTTCTTCTTCGACACCCTATGCTCCAACTAGGATCTTTTATATATTCTAGAAAGCTGGAAATTAATGATACATAGATCGAGCGATAGATTTCGGTAGCTGTTACTTTGCTACTATCGTCAATCCGCGGGGTGCAATAAAGCACGCTTAGGCCATACAGCTTATTGTGAGGGCGAGACCGAGCTCTATGTAAAGTTCCTTTTTTTACTTGCCTCCGTGGTTGAGTCACTGCATTTGTTTAATGAAACTTTAAAAAACATATTGTCCATTGAGTCCGGACATACTTGACATACAAATAAATGTTTGATGTGATTTCGGCAGTCTCTACCTCGGTCTCAGTCCCATTTCTGCAGCTGCGTTAAAGAACTTTTGAGGTGAAACCCATTCTCCACTGAACCAATGTAGTTACTATTTATTTTAATTCAGGTTAGGTTAATTTAACTCGATTGCTAATGTTGTCAAGAGAAGGTGTATGGAGACGTACGCTTCACATCCTACTCGTGATGCAAGCTCAAGTAGATTTCTGATCCACAGATATGCTATATTTGTCAATGAGAGTAGAAACACAGAATCAAGGCAGTTTTCGCGACCTGCAAAATTCTGTAAAGTGAATAAAGGTGCTGTGTAGAGCGCCTTTTAGCATTACCTTCGTTACTTGTGATTAATTTTATCGTTAGTTAATTAAATGGTGCGAAGGCTAAGATCTTAAGGGTCGATATAATAACAATGTGTGGGCTCTATGATCTATCTGTTTCTTTTTGTTAGTACAATGAAAGGCGATATTTATTGACTCTAAACCGATTCTCTTCCTTGCTTCTCTATTTAGCAAAGTATTTCCAGAGAATGTCTCTACGTCCGAGAACTCCATTCGTATCCAGCCCCTTACGGGTCTTCCTGCATTCAGTGTCCCCCTTCTAGGAGGTGCTGCTGCAGTGTGGAGATTTAATTGTAACTATGAGCCATCATAGTCATCTCTAATGACGAGCTCCTTGCTCAAAGCAAACAAAGTCAGGTTAAGATTGAAATACGCGAATGAAAGTGGAAATGAATCCGTAAACCTGCGACTGACATCAGTAGAATGTCACTATACTGGACGCAAGGCTCTCGCCGAAAAGGACGGCTGAAAGTAACATAGAGTCGCAACCTTACGACATATGAAGACTCGCTCACTTGGCCGCAGATAAACTCAAGAGCTGCAAATCGACCCCAATGGAACTTTTTTGTATTGTGCGTGACTATTATTCGGAGGATCAGGATTCAAAACTCGTTATGGACATGAAACGTCAAATTATATTGTAGAAAAAAGTTTATTGGAATAACAGTCATCTTTCGGTAGTTAATGGTAAGCCTCCGAGTATATTTTTGCCATGAAAGAGTTTATTAAAAAGAAAAAAAGAACCTTTTCGCTGTGGGTTCTTCCATTTGTAGAATAACAGCAAGTCGCACACCACTAATTGGACAAGAAGCTCGGCTAATTATAGTACGCGGCATTTATATACTTATATGCATATATGAGTCATCATTCCCCTCAAATTTTCTTGAAGCACCCCTTGCTGAATCCTATTATCCTTCATCTTGAAAGCAAAGCACTCTAATCCCAGCAATAACTAAAAAGCTTAGCATAAAAGTATTTGCGAAGCAACCATTAACGGCTTTCTTTAGACAATTCGCTTTATTCTTGTATCACTTCCTGGCTAAGCAAGGGACAGATTTAATGTCTCATAGGCGCACTTTCGCAACAAAAATACATTTAATTCTGCTACTTGCCAAACAATACTTTAATGTTTCTTGCTAATTAAAGGCACGACTTTTAAGTGTCACAAAAGCATAAAGCAATACTAAAGCGTACAAAAACAATGATAATATCCACACCTACTCGTATGTACACAAATAACAACAAGCAATAAAAATGAGAATAAAAATAAAGTCGCCTCGATAAAATCTGAATGGACTTGAAGCATGCTCAGCGCGCAAAAAGAGCGAGAAAGAGCAAGACGAAAAGGGGCAGTAGTGTGTGAGTTCGATGGAGTGCGAAGGGCGACAAAGTCGAGCGAGAGGCCATTGAAGACGATCCCCCTCTATGGCGAATATGACACTTCAGGCACTCCAACATGTGACGTACGTCAACTTAAATGTCAAGGCAAGCAGACGAGTACACCAGTTGAGATGACACAGGCGCAGGCGAGTATTGGTGAGGAAGACCAAAGCAATTTGTGATAAGCGCGTGGGTGGTCGATGCGATAAGTGCGGTGCTGTGCAAAGGGTGAGTGTTTGTGGTGGAAAGCCATGCCGGTACTTAAAGAGTCGGCTGGAAGTTGGCAGCTCGACGTCGCTGGGCTGACAGATGGTCAGACACAGTTGGCAAACAGACTGACAGTTGGGAGTACTAGTACATGTTTGAATAGGCTTAAAGTGGAAACGAAAAAAAATGGGGTGTGAGAGGAAGTGAGCGAGTTTGTGTGTGTGTGTGTGTAAGGTGGTTTTATACGCACATAAGCGCCAGCTATTTTTTAATTAAAATGCATTTCCGGAAAGAATGTGAAAATTAATTGTGTGCGGATCTTGGTCAAAGAAGATGGTTGGGTGATATTTTTTAAAATTGCTGGTTTAAGAATTTATTGAAATTTATGATCTAATTACAAGATGTTAAATATTGACAGTAATTGCCTTTCATTAATTTCATAGGAATTATAGGAATTATTACTTTGTTGTTTAACATAAGAAAATTAGTAATAAAAATAAATAAATAAATATATAAATATTTACTTGGCATTTTTTCGTTTATGGTGGTGCGCACGACAAATGCTAGAACATCAATTCTTTGACCAGTTTTGACTATGTTTTTTTTTTGTTTTTAATCTTCATAATTTTGTTTTTGCCATTTGAATTCTTTAATTATGTCGCTTTGTCCCTGGGTGTATATTACTTGGCAACTCTGTTTTTCATATCAAATATTTTCAAGGACTTTGTCATTTAATGCCATTTCGCATTAACTTTTAAAATTTGTATTATTATTATTAATGTAGGTGGCAACCCTGTAAAAAAATTTGATTTTTTTTTCAGAAAATTGTGCTTTTAACAATTTATTCATCTAACCTTGTAAATGAGCAAACCATTTTTACACTGCGTGCAAAAATTTGTTGGCAACCCTGTTAGAAATTATTTTTGAAACAACTTGTTAAAAGTATTGTTTTGAAATTTTTCATTTTCACACGCATACGTTTTTTAAACCATTTGATATACAATTTTGGACACTAACTCCGAAAGCCGGTTTAAGATGAGTAACTCATGATAGCATATTCGAAATTCGGTAAGTAAGCAAGCTGAAATTTTATAAAATTAATGATTCTCCTTATATTCGAAAAAAAAAATCTTGGCAGAAACCTAAAATATGTTATACAATTTTGTATCTTATAGCAAAATTCTTAAATAAGCCAAAATTTTACGTTGAAATTGAAGTTCGAATATCACAAAAAGTCGCAGAAACTTAATTTTTGCACAAAATGCGTAAAAACTTCAATTTTGATAATGGGGTTGCATAAATTCGAATCGCAAAAGCAAACGATGCTAAATTTTTATGAACTTAAATAATCGCGAACTTAAAGTTGATGTTCGAACATCACAAAAAGTCGCAGAAACTTAATTTTTGCACTAAATGCGTAAAGAGACTTGAAAATAGCTATAAAATTGTGCATCCTATAGCAAAATTCTTGAATAAGACAAAATTTTATGTTGAGGTTATTGAAGTTCGAAAATCACAAAAAAACGCGGAATCTTAATTTTTGCACAAAATGCGTGAAACGCTTCGAATTTAATATTGAGGTTGCATAAATTCGAATCCCAAAGGCAGATGATACCTAATTTGTATGAACTTAACTAATTGCGAAATTAAAGTTGAAGTTCGAAAATCACAAAAAAACGCGGAATTTTAATTTTTGCACAAAATGCGTGAAGCGCTTCGAATTTAATATTGAGGTTGCATAAATTCGAATCCCAAAGGCAGATGATACCTAATTTTTATGAACTTAACTAATTGCGAAATTAAAGTTGATGTTCGAAAATCCCAAAAAAAAAACGCAGAAGCTTAATTTTTGCACAAAATGCGTGAAGCTCTTTAAATTTGAAATTGGGGTTGCATAAATTCGAATCGCAAGAACAGTCATTCCCTTACTCTTGTGCACTTTGATACCTACGGGAGATATTTGAAGTTGCAATGCGAAATTCGAAAATCACAAAAGACGCAGAACCTCAATTTTTGTGCAAAATGTGCAAAGAACTCAGAATTTAATGTTAAAGTTCGAAAATCTCACAAAGACGCTGGAACCTAATTTGCGCAAAAAATGCTCTAAGAACTTCGAAATTAATGGAAAGGTGCAAAAACAAAAAATCCCAAAAATTCCAAAAAATCGCAGAAATGTATATAATTTTTGTTCAAAGAATTTTTCCCATCCATAAATGCATCTATGTATGGTTTATGCTTTCGTTTTCCACTACAAGAAATTTTTTCACCGCATTCCATTCATTTACCCTCTCTCTTTTCCTTTTCCTTTTACTTCATTTACTTATTTTTCTTTAATTTCAAATGTACTTTTTTCTTATTATTCAGTTTTTAGCAGCATAAAAAGTTCGCGAAAATATCACGTTTCATCGATCGAGTGACAGGCCGCCATACAGCCTTGCTGCTGCAGCGCCACACTTACATACACACTCTCCTCCACTCCTCACTCTCCATTGCGATTGACATACAACTCTAGATAACGGTATGCTTTTCAATTTCTGAAATGTCACAACACGCTACATTTGTAATATTTGCTCAAGAAATATTGACACTCCATGTTAATGGAAAATTTACAGCAAAGATTGTGCGGTGCAAACAGCAAAAATGATTGGTGTGATTCCTCAAACTCATCAGCTCAAATTTTAGAGAGTTTGGAAAAGGAAAAATATAAATGGAATAAAAAGAAAAAAAGTGAGCACGGGACAGCGCAAATATGGCGATAAGAAGAAGTGATTGAGGTATGTAGTGGAAATCATAAAGAATATGAAATGGTAGATTGTGTGAAGGAGGGAAATAAGAAAGACCAGTCGTGGGTGATTCCAATGCTGCAAAAGTGGCTGAACCGAATATTCACTGCGCCAAATATTTGTATTTGATGAGTCCAACTCTGTTCATATTATGAACTAAAAGTTGAGTAAAATCATCACTGGGCCGGGTATCGCTCGTAGTGAACGCTTGATGAGCCCATCACTAGAGGTAAAGCCGCGGCAGTGTTTTTTAAGAGCTTGAGAACTTAAAATGATAATATAAAACAGGAATATTATAGGAATACGTTTTTTTATTATAATTCTAAAGATAATTCCATAGCATTTATTTTTGGAGTGTGATATCCGGCGTATATCCGCCGCGGCTACCAGTTAAATGGTTCATTCGGTCAGCCCAATTGTTGACTACTTTTTCCAATAAATCTGTTCGAATACGGGTTCAGCAAATGACCACCATTGGACCCGATTTGCCTGTCTTGCTTAGAGGACGCGGATAGCACTGAGAATTTTCTCTGTGAATATCCTGCATTTGCTAGAGCAAGGTGCGAATTTCGGGTTCCGATGTCATCAGAATGTGTAATATTCGTTCTCTCAAACTGGAAGATATTTTCAGATTTATCAAAGAAATTCTCACAGGACTGGCAACTTCTATGTCTCTAATCTTTCCTATCTTTTTCCTTTTGTTACTTCTCTCCTTTTCTCCTTGACTATCCACCCTTTCAATTTTCAGAGCTTTAAATACAATGGGCTTTTTTAGCCTAAGTAGTTTAGGATTTGCCAAACCTCTCGGTGATTCTTGGCTCGACTTTTCAAATTTCAAAATTTCATCCGCTATATCTTCACCACGGCTACGAATTACATAGTCCACTCTACTAGTCCAATTTTTGACTACTTTTTCCAATAAATCTTAACAATAAATTTGAATAAGGCCAATTGGCAGGAATGCGACGCAAACGATGGTAATTTGGCTTCAATTCTCGCACGAGCTGTATTTTATAGGCACGCAAGCCCAGAGAAGGCGAAGCATTCCAGGATAGCTGGTTGTGCGCTGGGTTTGGGACCCGCCACTTAAAAATCCCCCCCAATGAAAAGAAGTACAAAGCCTCGGATGAGAACTGCCTTTACTGATGACGACCCCTGCAAACGAAATAAGGAATATGATTTGAGGGCATGCACCTGGAATGTCCGGTCCCTTAATGGGGAAGGTGCCTCTGCCCGGCTGGTTGATGTCCTCGTGAGAGTAAAGGCTGACATCACTGCCATCCAAGAGATGCGATGGACGGGGCAAGGTAAGAAAAACATAGGACCTTGTGACGTCTACTACAGCTGCCATGTAAAGGAGCGCAAATTCGGTGTCGGATTTGTTGTGGGAGAGAGACTTCGTCGCCAAGTACTGTCGTTCACTCCGGTGGACGAGCGTCTCGCAATAATCCGCATCAAAGCGCGATTTTTTAACATCTCGCTAATTTGCGCCCACGCCCCGACGGAAGAGAAGGACGATACGACCAAAGATTCCTTCTATGAGCGCTTGGAACGTTCCTATGAGCGCTGCCCCCGCCACGACATAAAAATCGTGCTTGGCGACTTCAACGCCAGGGTGGGCAAGGAGGGAATTTTTGGTCCCACAGTCGGAAAATTCAGCCTGCACAACGAAACATCCGGTAACGGACAGAGGCTGATCGACTTCGCCGGGGCCCGAAACATGGTAGTCTGCAGCACCAGATTCCAGCATAAGAAGATACACCAAGCTACCTGGCTGTCTCCTGATCGAAAAACGCGAAACCAGATCGATCATGTTGTGATAGATGGAAGACACGCTTCTAGTGTATTAGATGTACGTACGATCCGAGGACCCAACATCGACTCGGATCATTACCTTGTTGCAGCCAAACTGCGCACACGCCTCTGTGCAGCAAAAAACGTACATCTACCTACGCAAAGAATGTTCGACATCGAAAAGCTGCAATCACAACAGACAGCCAGAAGATTCGCCACTCGACTCTCACTCCTGCTCTCGGAGAGCACTGCCCAACACACCGGCATGCGCGAGCAATGGAGCAACATTTCTCGTTCTTTACGTACCGCCGCCGAAGAAGAAATCGGATTCCGGCGAGCCCGAAAAAACAATTGGTACGACGAGGAATGTCATGCTGCCGCCGAAAGAAAAGATGCCGCCTATAGAGCCACGCTGCGATCGGGCGCAACGCGAGCCATGTGGGATCGCTACAGAGAGCTAAAAAGGAAGAGAGACGTATTATCCGACAGAAGAAACGAGAGGCCGAAATACGTGAGTGCGAGGAGCTTGAGATGCTGGCCAATAGGAACAACGCCCGAAAATTCTACCAGAAAGTTCGGCGGCTTACAGAAGGTTTTAAGACCGGGGCGTTTTCCTGTAAGAACAAAGACGGCGATCTGGTGACTGACGTACAGAGCAATCTTAAATTATGGAGGGAACACTTCTCGAACCTGTTAAACAGTGACAGCTGCGCATGTCATAGAGAATGTGAAGATCCCGATA
>JAYXIM010008081.1:0-15367 GCA_037575425.1 Anastrepha fraterculus | reverse complement strand
TTCTTTAACCTGATGTTGGAGAGCATCGTACGAGCCGCAGAACTTAATCGCTCAGGCACAATATTTTATAAGAGCGTACAATTGTTGGCGTATGCCGATGATATCGATATCATCGGCCTTAACAACCGCGCTGTTAGTTCTGCCTTCTCCAAACTGGATAAAGAGGCAAAGCGAATGGGTTTGGTGGTGAACGAGGACAAAACGAAGTACCTCCTGTCTTCAAACAAACAGTCGGCGCACTCGCGTATCGGCACCCACGTCACCGTAGACAGTTATAATTTCGAGGTTGTAAAAGACTTCGTTTATTTAGGAACCAGCATTAACACCGATAACAATGTCAGCCTTGAAATCCAACGTAGAATCTCTCTTGCCAACAAGTGCTACTTTGGACTAAGTAGGCAACTGAGCAGTAAAGTCCTCTCTCGACGAACAAAACTAACACTCTACAAGACTCTCATCATGCCCGTCCTAACGTATGGCGCAGAAGCTTGGACGATGACAACATCCGATGAAGCGACGCTTGGAGTGTTCGAGAGAAAGATTCTGCGTAAGATTTTTGGACCTTTGCACGTTGGCAACGGCGAATATCGCAGACGATGGAACGATGAGCTGTATGAGCTTTACGACGACATAGACATAGCGCAGCGAATAAAGATCCAGCGGCTTCGTTGGCTGGGTCATGTCGTCCGAATGGATACAAACGCTCCGGCTTTGAAAGTATTCGATGCGGTACCAGCTGGTGGTAGCAGAGGAAGAGGAAGGCCTCCTCTGCGTTGGAAAGATCAGGTGGAGAAGGACTTGGCTTCACTTGGTGTGTCCAATTGGCGCAGGTTATCACGAGAAAGAAACGACTGGCGCGCTTTGTTAAACTCGGCCAAAATCGCGTAAGCGGTTATCGCGCCAATTAAGAAGAAGAAGAAGCCCAGATCTCTACGTAGAATTTTCCACGTGGTTGAAGACAAAGGCCAACAAGTTGAGAATGACGTCGAATCGGTGTATCGGTGTCTTCTTCAACACTTTGCTCTATGAACCTCATGAATAAATTAATTTCTTTTTAAGTAAATTTTCACAATTTGGCGTTTGTTTTTGGCGTTAAACGATTCATGATGACTTGTCAAACCTTACTGAACGAAAATCTCAACATAGTTTGTCACTTTCGGCTGTCAAACCTTAGATTCCGATATCGATATTTCTCATGCAGCTAAAATAACATTCGATACAACAAAGTCAATTGACTTGGATAATCCAATACAATGAATACGTTTCGTATCGTGTCGCTGTCTTGACTAGCAAGCCTGCAGCAGGCCTTACTTCACTAGTCGTACTCTCAAGAAGTTGCTTCCTGCGATTATTATTTTTTCCGCACCTGCTCTGGCTGATCAGCATATTCTCTGATATGAAGAACAAAAAAAATTGGGTTGCGGGTTATGAATCGCTTCAAGGGACAAGTAGCTTGTTTGGTGCGGATTTCGAGTGCTACGCAAGAGATGGCGGACCAAGTAGTGGTAAACAATGGTCAATAGGCCAAACGTAAATATGTGATAACTGTTTTAAAGTGACGCATTCAATTTTGAAAAAAAAATAAAAACGGGAGAAGATAAGTCACTCCTTCATATTTTTTCTTTTTTTTTCAAAAGGAATTTTATGTTTGAATGTAAAAAAAAGAAAATAAAATAAAAATATGTGTCAACGAAATTATTTCCCGTATGCAGAGAACTTTCTAGCTTGGCAATCAGTATAAAGAAATAAATATAGTAAAATTCAGCATAATCGAGGTTTTAAAGACCTTAAAAAAACCTCTTCACTAATTTTCTTTCTCAGCATTGCCGCCTTCAATTCCCTTCGCTCGTTCACCCCCAACGAATTTCCAGCACTTTTCGCTGTTTCTGACAGTTAATGGCAGCTAAATATAGTGTAAATGATGGTGATATGAGCAACGGCTTCCATACAATTCTACGCTTGAATGAGCAGCCAAACAGAAGGGCAAAAGAAAGGAAACGCATTTGGAAATTCGAAATGAAAGGCGTAACTGGCTACAAGAAATGCAGCCAAGTGTTCGTCTGCTCGTTGAGAGTTAAAATCAAGCAAACAAAACAAAATTGTTATAGCAAACAAAGGAAGGGTGCAAAAAGTTATTCGTTCAAGCAAATTTGGCAGAAGACTTTCAGTGAGTCGATAATGTAGCGGTAAGTGTAACGTCACTGGGTAATGGTAATAGACAAGCTGACAGATGCAATGCTACAATGCGCAGAAGATAAGCACATCTTGGAGATAAGATTCTGTACTTGTGATTAGATAAAAGGATTGGTAAACGGAAGGGTTCATTATATGTAGCGAAAAATAGTTGTGGTTTGCGTGAAAGAAGTGTCAACATGAACGCCAGCACTTATTTGATGTTGTGTACAAAATTCATTGTGGCATCTTTTCGAACTGCCTCATTAGAAGAAAGTGCTTTTAATTTTACATAGAAGCTTCAAACCCGGGCTTCTCGATTTGGATTATTATAGTATTTCAGCAAGAAATTAGTCAATGCAACCTCCATCAGCTAAAATAACTGCTTCAGCCACGGACCGAGGCGCCTATATGCATGAATCACCTCCATGCAGGTGCTCTTCTTAGCATTCTTAGTGCTATGTGGCATCGGGTTAACTATTGTGCCAAGTATTCTAGTACCCAAGCACCCAAGTAATAGTCACGTGGATGGCAGGCCGGGCTTGAAGACGGCTACAAATCTGGCGTCTAGTGTTGAAGAAGGTGATTTTGAAGCCACGCCTGAGTGAGTATTGTTCCAAGTATTCCAGTATCCGAAGTACCCAAGTTACCAAACACCCAAGTAATACGAGTATTCATGGGAATCGCCGTCTGCGCTTGAAGGCGATCGCAAATCTTTTGCGTTGTGTTGAAGAAGATGACTTCGAAGGCAAGCGTGAGAGAGTACTGTTCCAAGTATTTCAGTACCCGACGAACCGGAGTCCGGGGGTCCTAATCTAACCTACCAGCTAGGCTCTGCACGTGGTTTAGACTGAAAGGTGAATGAATCTGGTTTTGATAGTTGACTGAAAGGAAACCATACTAAAGTAAAAATATTCCATGTCGAGAACACATATCTCAGTAGGAAGAACTAAGAGAGAATGAGCAGCTAAGGTTAGATTGCAAGTGTTGTTCCCATTTAGGGCTTTAGTATTTTTTGAAATGCCTGGAGAAGAAATATTTCCTAAGCGTACAACTAATTGTCTCCAAACTGTCTTTATATGTTACTAAATCAAATAAAATACTTCAGGGGCATTAGAGATAGTCAAATTCCGCAAAAAGTTGAAATCATCGAAAAATTGGCACCGAATGTGGTGCGGGAGAGTCACTTTAGCCGTAAGTTCACAAGGCTTTTAGTCTGCAAATATCACTTCTTGAACTTCTTCGGAGGCCTTTTGGGGTTTGATTTCTCTTTTTTTCAGCACACTCTGTATTGGAAGGCTAGGTCTATATGGAAGTATAAGACTGCGCCGTTTCACTACTTCGAATCACTAAAGAGATGAAGGTCTTGGACAATTAGTTTGCCATCGCGGGGCGGTGTATTCGTATGATGTATGTGTGTGGCCGGGAACCCATTTGTGGAACAATATAAAGACGCACACCACAAATATGGGGAGGAGCTCGGCCAAACACCTAACAGAAGCGTTCGCGCCAATTATTTATGTTTATTTTATTATGAGACGTTGGGTAAGCAAGCAAAAGTTTTATTGCTTTAACTCCATCGCAGTTGCTCCACAATATTCTACAGACGCTTTCAAATTATATTGAAAGTTGTTAGTAAAGTTAGTTAGTTGGAATAAGAGGGAGATATTGATTAGTTCAGGGAACACCCTTTAATTCTAATAACCGCTGTTATGTGCTCCTCTATGGAAGTAAAGAAATTTTTTCATGTTTGTTCCTTCAGCGATTCCGCTAAACTTAGCTTCTTCAGCGATTCGCTTCAGCTCAGGTAAAGCCTTGGAAGCCGACATTGAAGTAAACAAATGTTTTATGGTTGTTCCGTCAGCAATTCGGCTACACTAAGCCCTTTCAGCGATTCGCTTCAACTCAGGTATAGCTTTGGGTATTCTATTTGTTACCTGCGCTTCCTACTTTTGCCAAATATTTTGTATAGGATTAAGGTTCGGGTTAGTAGAGGAGCGGCATCGAGGAGTTCACACCTTGACTTTACGTCACTATCTTTTTTTGGAATTTGACATTGATATTAATGACAATGGAAGGCTCCTCAATTGGGAGCCTATATATACTCTTATATATCAGATCCTCCAGCTCCTAGTTGGAGCATAGGGCGGCAAATTGTGAGCTAAGCTCTGGTAAAGCCTTGGATATTCTATTTGTTGCTTGAGCTTTCAAATTGTGCCAAGTATTCTGTATAGGATTAAAGTCCGGGCTAGTAGAGAGTGGCATCGAGTCGTTTACAGAGAACCCCTCTTACCCTACCTTGAACTGCGAATCAATATACATATGATCCTCTAACTTGTAGTTGGAGCATAGGGCGTCGAAATGTGAGCCAAGCTGAACAAAAATTAATCGAAACATATTCTAGAATGTAACAGAAAAAAAAACGGATTGCCAAATTTATGGATTTTAAACTAATTTAAAATATGGTATTTTTCTTCAAATTAAACTTAGGAGACTAATAAATCGTTATGTGGCTATGTAGCAAAAGTCATATATTTTTTTGTTGGACAACAAAGGGTCATAAAAAAATTCACACAAAAATTGTGAAAAACTTCACATCGACAGATTCCGACGCACTTTCAATGCAACAAAATAAACAAAACATAAAAAAAATGTTTTTCAAATAAACTGCTGTCATAAAAATGCAACGTTGCGTGTGCAAAGTTTTTGTTGCCTTCCTAAGCGGACGTGTTGGGCATTCGTGGCGCGAAAAAGACAACGTTGTCTGCGAGTAGGAGCATTGCATAGACCGGCGACGCTGTGCACTGTGAGGTTATAAATATTTGGTTTTTTAGATGATAAAGCATCCGTGCAAAAAAATGTGCAAGTTTGAGAATAATAAAAATATAATAAAAAGAGTATGAAAATGGACATTAGCTACTGGAAAATTATGATAGACGAGCGCAGTCGAGTGTAATTAAAATGGCTAGGCGGCGCAGTGATGGTCGGACACAAAGTGGCAGACCCAGGGGCGAATAAAAAATAGCACTGAGAGAAGGTAATAAAAGCTGTGATTTGCGGGGACAGGATTGCGGAATGTTGTGGCTACAATAAACGAACCGAACTGCGCAGAATTTACCTCCAACAAGAGCTTTTTATCTTTTTGCGTAGCATTTCGCGTGGCGTGTGCGTAAAAGTTAATTGCCAAGCCTTGCAAAATGAAAAAAAAAAATATTGCAAATATTCCAAATAATTAAAAGAGGTTGTACACAAGCGGCAGTGCGCAGTAGTAGCAAAATAATTTGAATAGGGATACTAAAGATGATGTTTGATATAAAAGAAATACAAAGACAAACTTTGCAGCAAGAAAAGTTAGCAAAATCAAAAATGGACGCTGTAAAGCTGCTTGAGAAAAAAAGAAAGTTAAGAAATGTAAAGAAAAAACTTCAACTAAGCAATTATCTTCAAAGGCAAAGCAGTTTCTATGCCAACAAACTCAGCCAGCCACAGTTCTTGCCACTTTTCTTGCTTCTTTCTACTTCCATTAAGTTTGCATTTTTTGGGGTGCGCCAACTGCCCAGCATAACTGTCTGTCCGTCTGGATTTTCCCCTTTGCCACTGCTATTGCGTCTTCGCCTACTTTCTTTGTTCTTTCCAGTTTTGTATTGGATTTTTGCTGTGTTGTGGGTATGAAAGTAAGACCGTTAGTTGGGGGAGTTGTGACTTATTGTCACTGTGTCTAATTAAGCGTGAAAAAACTCATTGAAGAGTGACAAGTTTTGTGTTGGCACTGTTGTAGTTTGCTTTTTTCTTGCTGTGTTAGCAATTCTGAAATTAAGGTGAGTGTAGATTTCAGTGAATTTAAAGTCGAATGGATTTCAGAGGATAGGCAACCGTGGTGGGACAATAAAATTAATAAATATTCTGTAAAAGTTTCTTACTGCACGTGTCAGAAAATATATAAATTATGATAAATAAATAAAATATATTAAATAAATTATTATTTATATATTTTCTTCAAAGTGAAGTACATGACTCAAAATGTAGACGCTGCAGTAGTACGGATAGTTCAAGTCCTAATTTCTTCGAAACTACCATAGGAGTATTCAACCTAACCTTATTGTCTAGCTTAGAACCATCTGTATAGAAATTTAATTCCCCCTTCTCTATGACCTTGGTATTTGCCACCCTTTTCTTGACGGTATGCTCGTTTTGAAGAGTCTGTCGAAGTTGAGTCTAAGAATAAAGTAGTCCACATGACCAAACCGCCGGTCTTTCCATAGCACCATACTTTTGAGTCTAAGCGCCGAGGCGGCGGGCCACGTGGTTCGCTACAAGATTTAGTGCAGGCAGGTTGATTAGCACTTCCAGCGCTTTGTTTGTGGTAGTCCTTAAAGTACCAGAAATGCATAAAAAAGCTGTTCTTTGGGCCTTACTCATGAGTTTAGCATAACTCGTCTTGATTGGCCTAACTACAGAAGTAGTTGTAGTAGAAGTAGTACAAGAACGTCGAACGTTGAAAGGTCGGTCACATAACCACTGAAAATGTAATCGACAAAAGGCGGGACCTGGACGCAGGCACATAAGAACACAGGCATAGATCTTGTAATGAGGAGGTTGGAACGCCACTCTGAAGTCATACGAAAATGGTTGCAGGGCGGGTGACGGTTCCAAACGAGGGGGGATTTTCTGTCTCTGGACATACCGGACTGATGCTTTGATGTTGCGTTAGGCTTTTTGAACTCATCCGCAAAATAACCAAAAAAAAAAAAAAATTCAGAAGTATAGAGCCAATGTGTAGCACGAGGTGTTAACCTCATTTAATACCTACTGCCTTTTTGCAACAATATAAAGCAACGTTGACCTTCTTTACTCTTTCCTCAATATTAGGTTTCCAAGTCAGTTTCCTATCTAATATGAGTCCTAAGTAATTAACATTCTCGCACATCCTTAAAAACTAGTGGAGAGATTATCGGAAGTCTATGTTTCTTTCTAAAGAGAATTAGTACAGTTTTGGCGACGTTTATGTAGAGTCCTCTACTCTCTGTTCAGTTTCTAAGCGTGGTCGCGTTAGTGACGTGGCCACCCCCTCTCTTCAGAGTCAGCAACAGCGAGTTCAACGGCAAAACTCAAAAAAGGGAGACTCCGCCTTAAGGTGTGCCCTTGCAGACCTGTCTGCTTAGAGTAGCTTCTATTAGGGCAACAACGTTTGTTTCAACTCCAAAAGGTGCAATCTATGTCTAATAAACTTTTTTCCACCAACCCGACGAGCGAGCGTATTCGAAATTTATATTTATCAACATCCATTATCATCATCACAGCATCATAGATTGGGGTGAACAATTGTCGTTACAATTCGACTCCTTGTCACTCGGTCATCAGCTTTTCGTTTGATATCAGTGGCACAATAAAGAACTCGGACATACATAGCATGCAGCTTCAAATTCAAAATTTTTGTAAGAAATGCAAGTTGAATATTTTGATTTTTATATTTTGCTATTAGGTATTCAGATTGGATTCTAAAAATCTGATGATATAAAAAAATTGATTATGTAGCATTCGCAAAATTGATATCAAAACAGAAGTCGGACATCTGACATTATTGCGATTAGTAGTCACTTTAAAACGAGGAATCCCACAATTAATTTGCTCTCGGTGGAACAGTGCAAAGAAAGAACCAAATGTAATAAATTAAAATAAAATTTCAGTCGTGTTTTTTTTAATAATAATCGAAATTATAGACACGGGTAGACAGCGTGGACAAAGCTCAATTCAAGTCAGAAATTTAATTATTAGTCATCATGAAAAGGATAAAACCATTTGGGAAATCACGGAAATAGTGAAGAGACCGCGTTCGAATGTATACGACGTGATAAAAAGTTTCAAAAAAACAAAATCCGTGGAAAATAAAAAGAAATCGGGACTACCAAAACTGTTTTCGGCTGCAGTTGAAGAGTGGATAAAGCAACAAATTGAGAAAAATCCAAATTTGAGCGGTCCTAAGCTCGCAACAGAAGTCGCGCAACACATTAATATTAACTTCAACCTCACAAGTATACGTAAAGTGTTGTGAAAGAATAATTATAATGGAAGAGTTGCACGAAAAAAAACCTTTCATCAATGAGATTAACCGGCACAAGAGAACACAATTTGCAAAGCGTCATTTGGATAAGGATTCCCGAGTGCTGGAATCAATCATGAAAGCAAGTTTAACATATTTGGGTCAGATCGACAATCATATGTGTGGAGAAGACCTAATGAAGTTGAGTTGCTGGAAAAAATAATGGCTTGCCGACTAAATATTATTTATATTGTTTTTTCTTAAATATTATTTGCCTAACTCTACTTTATATAAATTTCCGAGTTCTTTTTTGTCATGTAGGTATGTATTTATTTATTGAGCCACTGAATGCCCATAGCTAGAAAGTCGCCTTCGATTTCATCTCTCTATCGTTTTTTCGGCCGGCCTCTTCTTCTGTTGCCTTGTGGATTTGTTTCGAAGATCTTTTTTAGAGTTCTATCATTCCTCAATTTATATTTATACATACATATTTTTATTAGAACATACCATTTTTTAGTGAATTAATATTTTACCTACATTTTTCAATTATTTCGGCATTTTCTTGGCATTTTAGCCCAGTCGCTGTTGTAGACTTTTGCAACATTTTGTTTATAGATAGCAAACACTTTTATTACGAAACACTTTTAAGATAGATATCCAATAATTGAACTCGTGGAATAGCGTTTTTTGAATAATAGATTGAGTAGATAAAACACGACTTTCAAAGCATTTCATGCGCGAGAGTTTCGTGATGATGCTTTGCCAGATTTTTATAGTCTTTTTGGGCACTTTAATATTGACGAAAACCGAGCTTTTGGAATACTACGTTCTTTAGTTTATATTTTGGAAGAGGTGTATTGTAATGAGAAGAGTTTATGCGATATTTGATTATCATTTATCTGTGAGCGCTAACCTTTTCTGTAAGTATTTTTAAATATGGTTTCAAAAAGTTTGAGCGTTTTGAGCTTTTTTGAGTTGTATTCTTCGAATTAATGCGCAGAATTCATAAGAAATTTTTGAATTATTTCGAATTATTAGAAGTATTAAGTTTCTAAAATAAGGTGAAACAGGTATTTACAATGAAAACATTTTGTTTTTAGAAAGCTTTTAAAAATATAGCATACAATAAGAGATATTTTAAGCCAACAAGTAAATAAAGATTAACAAAAATTACCGCATACATTTAACTCAGAAAAACAAAAGGAGAAAAAAAGGCAAAAAAACAAAAACAAAAACAAAAAAAAACACAAGGGAAGTACCTTACTTATGCACTATACCTATCATTCAATGAGAGCGTAAGAAACACATTTTGCAGGCTATACAAATCGACTCAAAACAGGGTGACAACAAGCCACATTTGACAACAAACGCAAACATAAACAAACACCCCTGATTTCCAAGTGGAAAATGCGCTTCCACTGCGAAGCCTGCAAACAATGACAAACAGGCCAACAAGAACAAAAATTAAAAAAAGGAAGCAAACAAAATTGGAACGAGTAAAACAAATACTGAGAAGAGAATTATGTGTAAATCAGAAAATGTACGCAATTTGATAAAAAAAATAATAATAAAAATAATAATCGCAAAGACGTAATGGCGAACTGCTGACGGCCTTGATTTCAAGGGTTGGGGGTAGGTTACGCAAAATGCAAAGACGAGTAACTGAGTGTGGTTGAGGGGTGGGTGAGTGTGTGGTTGGGAAAAATCCAAAACTGAGGTGACTAATAGAGAATATCGTATGAGGTGTCATTTATGACTCCTTTATGCGGGGTGCAACACAACACACAATGTCTGAGGGTGCGTGCGTGCGTTGGTTTGGCTGGACGGACGGAAAATGAAAGTAAGCGCAAAGCTAAATTTCGACTAAAGTTAGGCTAAACTCAGGCCAAAGACTAATGTGTGCTGATGATAAATTTATTTACATACGACTTTACATATGTGTGTGTGCACAAATACATACATTTATATGTAGGTAGTAAGTCAGCTTGAAAGAGGGTGGGTGAGTTTGAACGCATGACAGTGGGGTGACTGCGCGTTAGTGTGAGCTTTTCGTCCCTTTTCTGGCATTTCTAATGAACAGTTGGTTGTCATGACTTGCAGTTTATTTTTTTTTTTTGTATTTTTTATTCTTTGATTTTGTGGTGCAACCAAAGTTGTGCCAAATTTTTCGAAAAACATATTTTTGCACAAGAAAAAAAATTTTACAATAATAAAAATATTTTAATAATAAAAAAATTATATTTTTAAGTTATAACAAATTATATTTATTTTTTCTTATTCTTTGATTTAGTTGATCAACTGCAGAGTAGGCGAAATTTTTCAATATACATATACTTGTTTCATTATTCATTTAGGAAAAATGGATTGTTGGATTTAAAATGAATTACATTTTGAAATGATAAAAAATTATATTTAGTTTCAGAAAAAAATGTTAACAAAAACAATAAATTTTTAAAAGATTAAAAACTATTTTACATTTATTTCTTCTTGTTTTGTAATTTAGTTGTGCAACTAAAAAATAGGTAAAAATTTTTAAAATTAAATTTTTTTCATTTGCGAAGAAAGGATTGTTGCATAACAAAAAAAATTTTAATAATAAAAAAAATTTATTAAAAAAATTATTTATTTTTTAGAAAAAAAATGTTACCCAAAAAAAATTCTATTTATGTTTTCTTATTCTTTGATTATTCGTGCAACTGAGAGCATACCCAAATTTTAAAAATATTATTTATTCGTTATTTATTCTCGAAAAAAGATTATTACATAAGAAAAAAATGTAACAAGGCAATACAAATTTAAGAATACACGTTTTTAATGATTAAAAACTATATTTATTTATAAAACAAAATTTACAAAAATATTTTCTTACAAATCAAACCATATTATTATTTTATGTACATAAAAGTATTAAATATTATTAAAAAATATTTTTAACATTTAAGCAGTTTTTTTTTAAATCATACATTTGATATTTAGTTTCACGTTTATTCTTAATATTTTTAATATTTTTTTAAATAAATTTTTATTTACTTTCAAATTTATTCTTAATAATTTTTTTTAATATTTTTTAAATATATTTTTAATATTTAGCGTAAAGTTTATTCTTAGTAATCTTATTACTTTTAATATTTTTTTCAATATATTTTTCATATATTTAGTTTGAAGTTAGTCTTAATAATTTTAGTACTTTCCATATTTTTGAAATGTATTTTTAATATTTACTTTCAAGTTTATTCTTAATAATTTTAATACTTCTAATGTTTTTGAAATATATTTTTAATATTCAATTTATTAATTTTAAAATTTTAATTAATTAATAATTTTAATATTTTTATTGTTTTGTTATTGTTTAATATTTTTTTAAATATTGTATGTTTTTAAGATTTTATTTTTATGCATATTTTTATTATTTTCCTTAAAGTTTTAATCATTTTCTTGTAGATGATTTGAATATATTTTTCTTTATATAGTAAATAAAAAATTATATTTTTTCAATATTTTGAAAAATGTTTTTAATAGTTAATATTTTTAATATATAGTATTTTATTTCTAGCTTTTTTGAAGTAGGTATACTTTCAATATTCCGATTTTAAATTTATTTTATATGTTTTGTTAATATTGTGAAAAAAATATAAAATAAAAAAAACAAATAAAAATAAATAATGTAAATATAAAAAATATCAAACAAATTTTTAAAACTCAATGGAAAATATAAATTGCACATACACTCATAATATAAGAAGATATTAAAAAAAAAAATATTAATTCAAATAATAAAAATGAATATTGGGCTTGTAAGTGCGGTGTGATTAGTTTTTGTTGTAGTCAGATATAGATATGAAAAATGTTAATGAAAATGCGGAAATTTGTTAACGGAAATCTACTTCTCTACCAAATTTCTTTTCTACTAAAATTTTCTTATTACATTTTTTGCTCAATCCCCAATTTGTCTTTTCAAATCAATAATCTATAGTCTCATATTTTTTTTCACGCTCGAAAATATTTTCTCAAAAAAATTTTCACACATTCATTTTCCAACGCATATTCAAATTTGATTTATGTTCACAAACTTGTTTTCACTTTTCAATTCACTCATCTGGGAATTTATGCGCCCTTCAATGCACGCAGTTCATCAGATTTTTTCACTAAATTGTAAATAATAGTATTTTTTAAATTTATGTTTTCCAAATCACTTTCATCACTAAACTGGATTGCCCAACACGTGTTCCAATTTGAATTAAGTCGCGCACGAAACAACTCAACACGCCGACTAACAACTTCAGACTGATTCGTTGAAGTTCCAATTGGATTGGCTTAGCTTAGAGTGATAGCAGCAACGCCGGCTGGCAAGTATCTACACACAAGTACGCGTAATGCACTTTTCTACCACTTCCTCTATAGGTGGGAAAGTAATAAGTAAGTGAGTTGGATATTTTGGGTATAAACGCACGCACACATACACCCGCACTTACATACATTCATACATACGATGAGTGATGCATGCGTATGTGTGTGTCTGGAGGGATATTCTGACGCTGGGAAGTTTTTAATTTTTCCGAAGAGCCATAGATACTTTTTCTTTCAGTACTTGTGGAGCGAAAGTGCTTATATGTAGGATATACAGAGAGAGCGGAAGAGATAGAGAGAGAGCGAGAGACAGAAGTGGAGGCAATGTGGTTGAGAGCAGTTGGTTGTGGGAGATATGGTTTGTTTCCTTGTTATCGCATACTTTATTGGCAATTTTTTTGGTATTTCGAAAGAGTTGCGGAGAATTGAGAAAAATCATTAGAGATCAGAAAAACTTTCTGTGATGGGAAATTTTGAGTTGAAGTAGAACTTATAGTTCTAGAAAGTTCTATCTAAAGTGAAATTTTTTCTTGGTTAACTATATATGAATATTTTTTCAAAATTTAAAGTTATGTTATGTAAAAACAAAGAAGTTGAAGGTACCGCACAGTGGGTGAAATGACCATTTCTGTTGAGCATTTTTATTTTTTTTAGTTTTATTATATGAATGAAAAATTCAACGAATTTCATAAATAAAGATAAATAAAAGGCATACAAGTTAAATTAACCCATTCACGACCGTTAATATAAATTTAAACATTTCAACACACTGTCAAATACTTGTATCCGGAACTGTAAAAGTTGCATGAAGACAGATAAGTATTAGAAAAAAAATTTAATTAACCCACTCACTAGCAAAAAGAAAAAGATTAACCCACGACCATTAATACAAACCTAAGGATTTCAATATTCCTTCAACTGTTTAAATCAAACGCTGTAATAATATCATAAAGAAAAGTAATTATAGTAGAAAAAGAAATTAACCCTTCCACGACCATTAATACAAATCTAAACTTTTCAACATCCCGTCCACTATATCAATCACAAACTGTCACAGTTGCACAAAGAATATAAATATGAGAAACAAATTAAAATTAACCCATCCACGAGCAAAAAAAGAATTGACCCCTTCACGACCATTAATACAAATCTAAACATTTTAACGTTCCGCCAACTATTTGAATCAAAAACTGTAGGAATGTTATAAAGAAAAGTAATATTTATTTAGTTTTCAAAAAATTAACCCTTCCATGACCATAGCACAAATCTAAAAAATTCAACATCCCGCCAACTTTTTGAATAAAGAACTGTATGAAAGGATATAAATAAATTAAAAAGGGGAAATTAACCCATTGACGACTAAAAAAAATTTAACTTTCCAACAAAAAAAAAAAAACAACAATACGACCACGACCAGGCCATTCCGTCAACTATGTGAATCAAAAACTGTAAGAATTGCACAAAAAAAAATATGTATAGTAAAAATAAGGAAAATTAACCCACTGACGAGTAACAACATTTACTTTGAACTCTGAATCTTAAACAGACCGCTTCTTTTGATAGCGAATTTAGTTGCCTTAAAGTCTTGAATCAGTTTTTTTAATTATTTGCAGTTATTATTTATTTCCTTAAATCTGTTTGAGTCTATAACAAGTCCAGAGCTAGTTCTAGACTGTGAATGAAGGCAGTCAGTTTTAAAGAAATTCAAGGGAATTCGCTTCAAGAGAAGTCTGCCTATAACTAATATTCTCTCACTTCGAGGATCCCACTGTTACCTTTCCTTGAGCCCGCTCAGCAAGAAATGCTGGAAACAAATTTTATCCATAGCTGAGCTCAATTACTATTAATATCAAATCAAAAGTATGCAATACACTTTCCGTTCACCCGCACCATACCACTGACGTATTCATAAAAAGCCAATACATGCATACTACAGGCGGGCTGCTGTGTGCCAAGTTCACAAATCGCCACTTGGCTGCCACTGAGTCTCGACGTCTGGCTTTGGTGCATTTTTGTGGCTCGTACGTTCCGTGATGACACATCCAGCAGAAGGCGTAAGCATAGCAAGAGCCAAAGTAATGACGTTTTAAGTGGTAAAAAGTGCGAAAATTACTTGTATGTACAAGAGGTAGTGGTAGCAGTAAACATAAAAAAAGTCGAAATTATTACTCATGTCGCACGGACGTGCAGAAAACGAGTCTGTTGGCTGCTTTGTGATGAAATGTTTTAATTGCACAGGATATACGCCTTTTAAGTAGTTTTTATAAGAAAAGAAGACAGAGCCCCGGCTGTGCATTAATGCGTAGTTCTTTTTTATTATTAATGTCGTTTCTTGTACGGAAACTATTTTCAGACCTGCTTAGTCTGAGTTAAGCTACCATATTCAATCGAGTAACCATAGACACTCCCAGGCTTTTCTGGTACTCCGTTAGGTTAAGATACTACTGTGTTTTGTTGGAAGAAACCCCATACTATGAATAGCTCTATGAGATAGCAATATCACTCTTGGAGAATTATGCCTACCAGGTGTAGAAGTTTTCCTACCAAAGTGGCCAAGAATACCAGTTATGTTGGCCAAGTAGACAGAAGCGTTCAGTAGCATGGTTCTAAGCCTTTGGTTTCCTACGACGTTTATTCATCCTGAAGTTCTGTTTCTGATAGACTTTTTCTTCTGAGGTGGTCTCTTTTACTAGGTCTTTTTCTGCTTTGGTGTTTTTCTTTTGGTAGTATTTTCTTTTTCTTTTTATGATTTTTTTTTCTGCCTACAATATTTTTCTCTATTAGTTTTTTCCTCGAAGTTGTTTCTTC
>JAYXIM010008080.1:0-41240 GCA_037575425.1 Anastrepha fraterculus | reverse complement strand
TAGAAGAAGCACCAACATAAGCCTCTCTAATAATTAGAAAGTTCAGATTTTTACCGACGAATTCTTCTACGACTCTCCCTGAAGTATTCAACCGTACTTTCCCTAGCAAAAACTTTTCTGGAATTCAGGATGGACCTTAAGCCATAAGAAAATTTCCGGAAAAACTATGACTCAGTGCCACTCGTTTTTTTATCTTCAAGTCTTATTTGGTGGACGAGTTGTATACGAAATTTCCCTTTCCAAGACTTCCAGAAAAGGCAATCACCTCCGCGACTATTGAGTCAACTTTTAGGCGCCATGCGTGTAGCATGAATCATTTGACAGGAACAAAAACAAGCAACGATTATAGAGACATAAAAAATTATATAGCTATTGCAAGTTTTGCTTGACTGAAGAAATTTGTACGCAGCGAGTTTTTTTGACGAATAGTTCGTTATTTCCGAAATTGAAAGGATGGACAATTTAAGAGCAAAACAAATATGTCGGCCGCTTAACGAGCGAGCAATGTCAATGACAGTTCCGGCAGTCAATGCGTGTGCACATAAAGGGACTTTGTGTGTGTGTGTGTGTGCGAGCGGATATGATAAACTACTGTTAAAAAGAGTATCAAAGTAGTGAAAGAATGTGAAAAATAAAAAGATACAATGGAAAAAGTAGAAACAGTGCAAGCAAAAAAATAGAAAAAAAAACGAAAAAAGCAGCTAACGACTTCACTGACTGCCGCAAAAGATAGCGAAGTGGAAAAGTGCAAGTAGAGGGATTGAAGAAAAACTTCTGGTAGTACAAAAAAGTAGTAAAATTGCACGCCAATGTCTTTGCACGCAAAGTTCGTATTATTTCGTGTTTTTTTCTTTTATTCATTCACAAATTAGTCTATGTGCAAGTGTTGGTAAGGGTTGCTTTGCTCTTAACATAACTTCCTTCCCTACTTGGATCGCCTGCCAGTTAGTTGTTGCTTGTCGGATTAGTTGTCAGTCCATGCATTTGGATACATTCATCTTCTTAGTTGCCCTTCAATGGGGAGCGGGGCAGTCAACTCCAAATGGAGATGAATGCAGAATGCGTGCATGCTTCCTTTACTTAGGTTTTGCTTAAGCGCGAAATGTGTATTTGTATTATCCGCTTTTTGTATACTTTTTTTAGAAAAAAAAAAAATTAATTGATTTGGTAATACTTTGGAAATTTCGCGGAAGACGTGAGAGTAAGAGATGAAGTGGGTGAAAATTTGTAAATCGAAAAAGCTTTAGATGTTTATTGTTCTTTTCTATGCGTTTTTGTACAGGATACGTGGAAGTTGCTGATAAAATACTTTCTTAAGAGTGTTTGAAAGACTTTTAGTATTCATTTCATATATAAGTACAGTGTAACCTCTGCTCTATTACCCGCCCACCTCCTTTGAGCGAATATTTTTTCTATACCAAATCTTGCGCATCGAAAGAAGTTACACTCTTATAGAGTGGACACCGGCTTGGACGGAGAAAAGTTGATTAACGGTGAGTGTTCGTTGAAGAGAGGTTTCACTGTATATATTAATGGGCGCTTACACTCTTTATTGGGTGTTTGGCCGAGTTCCTCCACCTGTTTGTGGTCCGACTTCGAACGACAGATGGTTACTTAGAGCTTTTTCATGGTAGAAATACACTCGCAGGATTGCCATTGCCTGCTGAGGGGCGAACGCTGTTAAAAAAAAAATTGTCTGTCATTTCGTGTTCCAAAACATGGTATCATGGGTTCCTGGCCATTCTGACATTCTGTAGGGCTGATAAAATAGCGCGACTTGGCACTAAGTTGACTGATGAGTTCACAGCTAATGACATAGGCATACTCTTACAGACTGCTAAGCGAATTATTTTTGAAGAAATTCTAGGGCAGCGAAGGAAAGAAACCACCTGCAGAATCGCCCGTCGATCGTGGCCGATTTTCAATGCTAAACGCACAGAATCTCTGCTAAGCCAAACTAGGCAAAATCTTAGCACGCGGATTTCCGTTATAACGGGACACAGCCAAATAGGCAGACACCCCCAGAGGGTAGGCGCGCAAAACTCTAGATTTCTACAGAATCTGTCTACGATCTCACACAGAAGGTGTTGTCATTGTTCCGCTCTATCCAGACTTAGATTTACCATTTTAAGCAGACAACTTTTTAATGAATTGGAAGATCTTAGTACTCTGGAAATCAGGGACCTTTCGAAATATTTGCAAAGTATACAAGTTTCTCACGCGGAATCGCGATGGGCTATGAGCCTGAGTGAGTCCCACAGAGAAGCACCGTATCAACCAAACCTAGCCTTGGTGTTTCATGCCCGGAGATTCGAGCTCGGGCACTTCCTAATGTCAGTTACGTACCAACCCTTCAGGTACGGAGCCAATATTAATACACGAGGTACAATCAAAAAGTAGTGATAGCTATATTAATATTTTATACAAAACTAATTTCTTTGAAAAAAATTTATTTTTCTACATTAACTACTGAAATTTCAATATATTTTGTTCTTCTCTCCTACCGCTTTTATTTTTTTATTCTTTTTATATCTTTAAAAAAAAACTCTCGAGATCCTTCTACGGCAGCCGCTATCACCATTTAATTTCCTGCCTCTGTTCATTAGGCCGAGGAAAGAGATAAACGGGACTGGAAGCCAGTTCTGGAGAATAGGCAGGGTGCCCGAATTATTCGAAGCCCGCTTCTTGCACTTTAGTTTCGTGCGCGGGTGCATTGTCTTTATGATAATAGACTTTTGCTCGCCGCTAACTTTCTTGGCATCCATCGCAAGGAAACTGGGACCAAATGAGATACCTCTGATCTCAATAGTCAACTCTGAACAATAGTCTCTCGTTGCTCGGCTTACACAGTTTCTTGGACCGTTTCCCGTTATTCTCAATATCTTGGCGATTATTTCTTTGAAGAGCTGGGAAATTTGCAAAATGTCTCACTGGAGGGACTAATTATTGTATCTTCTTAAAAAGATCTAAGTGGTTTCATTTACTTACTTAGGGGATGGAAATCAAATCTTGCTATTACAATGGGCCTTAGAGGCACCCAGTGTTTTGTGCTAGACCTGGCTATTCTAACCTAACCTACATTATTCTCCACATAGGGACGTAAATGGACGTCTGCAGTGGCATTCGTCTGCAGTCGCTGTTCTTCCCAGATTAAAACCACCGTGCAGCTATAGAGTACGGAGATATATGGTTTATACAAAAAAAGTAGTTACCCTATGCCAAATCATTCTATGACTGAAAAGATCAGTTAATAGAAACTCGTTAAGCCACCATAATCCACAGAATTTTAATTAAACTCAGCCGGATGCCTGTTTTTTGCCAATCTTAAAGTTACTGAATAAGAATGTAGCAGAACCTTCTACCCCCCATAGAGTGCGCATTCGACATCTGATTTGAGCTCAACAATCGTTGATTTTATTTTCGCATATCAACCTCCTATAAAAGGAACAACAGCCTGTGCTCTCTTCCTCATCGCGCATAACCGCAATTTTAATTCAAGAACAGAAAAAAAGAAATTCTCTAACCGCTAGACAGCCACACTTCGGCCAAAGAAATATTGAGCGCAGCAGTTTTAAATTACTGGGCTGGCTGGATTTTAAACTTTGTAGTATTAATTTGGGCTTCTGGAACCAAATGGACTTCGTGAATGAAGTTAGAAACCTGTCAGAATACCGCACTTAAGGTGGTTATGGGATGTCTTCTGGTGACGTCCGAATATCACATCCACAGTTAGACGCTGTAGGCAGCTTCTGTTGGGTTGCTACTGTAGAGATCATTCCACAGTTACAAGCTAAGCCGCTCAGACGCACCCTTGAGGTAAAATATATTTTTCCTTTAACTCCTATTGGAGCATAGGATATCAACTACATCTTTTCGCAACGAACACGGTTTTGAGCTACACATCCCAGTTCGTCCCACGTAAGACCAAGAGAGTTCATTTCAACTTCTGTTGAGCATCTTCAGGTGGTATGTGGTCTGCCCACTCCATGACCAGCTTGTTGGCAGGGGTGCCAACGCAGGACCTGCCTAGCAAAATTGTGATCGCTGTCGTGGTTAAATCAAGCCTTTCCTAGTCGTCGCACCCGACAGATCAGCGGCGGGCAAAATCCATCGATGGTCAGATAATATCTTCACAAGCCCTGCCTCAAGAATGCCGCAATCAGAGGCAACTACCAGCATCGTAGAAGAAGAACTCGAGTATTAATGGTCGGGCATAGGCATCCTCGGTTGACAAACTGATTGTGTACTACCTTCTAGGCTACACCTAAACTTTTTAAACTATTATTTTTTTGAATTTCCGTTCAGCAACCAACAAATAGCGAAATTGAATTTTTCAATATGAACTTTTATTCGCAGACAATGGAAATGTAATGGAAATAGGTGGGTAAACATTCATCTGGTTATATGTATATGTATGTGTGCAAGCGCATACATACAAAATAATACAATAGATAAAAAAGATATATCCTATAGTGATATGTGATTGATCAAAGCGCTCTCTGGCCATTCTATACTAAATGAAAACAAATACATAAAATAGACAATCAAATAACAAAATCAATTAACGCCAACAAGTGAAAAGCTGTGGATTATTTTCACAAAAAAAAAAAAAGTAGGGAGAAAAACAATAAGAAGGCGTCTTAAAGTGGGGCAGAATGGGTAATTTATACTACAGATGTGCGCATATACAACGTTTGTGAGTAGGTATGTATGTGCAAGTGTGAGCTCCTCATCAAATGCTTAAGTGTGGGCGTTTGTGGATTAAATGCCAAAGTGAAGCAAATTATAGTGATATCGTATTACATACATACAATCGCACACACACAAACACACACTTGGAGGAAAATCATGCGAGAAGTAAAGAAAATACAAGTTCAAAACTAGTTCTCTTGTAACCAGTCTGATTGGGCCTAGTTTATAACTAGTTGCTAAATAACCAAAAGGGGTTTATATTGAAAATATTTGTAAATAGTTCTTATTATTTATTTTATTTTATTTTTAAAATTTTTTTTATTATTTTTATTTTTTTTTTTTAATTTTTTGTTTTTTATGAACATGTTTGATTGCTTATAATTTTATTCTCCAAGCACATGCCGCCCATTTCTTACTTTTTAATTTCTCGGTGTTTTTCACAACTAGTGCTTTTTCAAGTCTGATTGGAACTAGTTTGTGTCTAGTTGCTAAAAATCCACAACGGGGTTATATTGCGGCTAAATGCATACCTGTGCGAAATACTGAGTTCGGACTCATATGGAAAAATTTCCGAAAAATGTTTTATAGAACATTTTAAGCCATAAATTTTCTCACGAAAGTTGATCGGTTTGATACTTTGCTTTTTTACCCCTTCGGCCTGTTTTGACAAAGTCTCAAAATGTAATTAAAGCCCGAATATGAAGAACATAAAAACCTATCTATAGAAGCTAGTTTTTTATGTGAAACTTTTTCGTGGCAAAACAACACTCGGCGGTTTGCCAGTGCCTGCCAAGGGGCGACCGCTGTTCCGAAAAACTTTTTCTATCGTACGGAGATTCGAATCTACCCGAATAGTAGTCATGCACCGATCCATTAGGCCATGGCCGCCGTAACAAACATTTCTCCTAAAAATATTCAATATTTATTTAAGCTCTCTTTCATTGGCAAATGTATTGTAAACTTTTAATAGAGTTTGTCTTAGAGTCATAGAGCTTTACAATGATTCTGGAAATGTTGCACAATGATTTACCAGAATGATAACATTTCCCATTGGGTTATGTCATTTGCTCTTCGCTGTGTGACTGACCCGTTGGCATGCGGCAGAAGCATACAATGCTCTGCGTATTGTCTTATTTAAGGGGCAGGGGGAGGTGCACGTTCTGCTGATTGATTGTCGTCAGCAAACGCGCATAGCAAACGTTCACTCTTCGCCTTGTGAGTCTTGCCACATATGCCGCCTGGCTTGGTCAGCCTGTCGACCGACTCATCGCTTAGTTAGACTGTCAGTCAGACATATCGGTTTGTACGCTAGTTGAGTCGTCAGCTCGTCCATTTTTTTGTGTTGGTCACAGCACCCGAGAATGAAATGAGTTCTGACTTTCAATCATTTCCTAGTACATTTGTGCATTTTGAGTTAACAACTAACACAAGTACACGCGCACCTACACACACTTTTCATGAGGAACTTTTAAATGATAGATTAGATTTGATTTTTCAGTTCTATTGGATTTTGCTTTTATTTCAATTTTTTTCTTTAATTTTTAGATGTTGGCTCTTATGAATGGAAATTGATTTGTTGTATGAGTATTCTTGAATGAGAGAATTGTCAGAGGTGTTGATTGCTTTGTGTATATAAGAATGCTTCGTATATGTATATTTTCTCGTGGTTAATTTACCGTTTGAATTTGAAGAACCCTACAGACATATTCGAGTTCTCCTTTCGTTGACATCTGACTTCATCGGAGAATTTGATATGCCCGCTTGGGGCCACCCCTTATGACGACTTCCAAAGGATTCAAAGGGTCTTCTCTAACCCTAAGCGAGCCATAAAGCTTATTTTCAGTGCAGCCTACTCCAGCTCAGCAAAGCTCGCACGGATAGAGTACAGAAGTTCAGAGCGACCAACCTTAAGATCTCTCTAGATGAAGAAATAAATTGACTGAATGGAAATAATTGAATAAAGCTAGACTGAATAGCTGTATTGTAGTTGGAAAAGATTTTGTCATATTAATCTACCGAAGGAGATTTCTATGAAAGCTTGGGGGCTTTGCCATTGCCTGCCGAGGGGCGACAAACATTAGGGAAAAACTGTTTCCATCAGTTTACTGTTTGTTACTGTACGGAGATTCGAACTTAGTCTTCACCTTAGATGTGATAATCTTGTTGACCTGAGTTTGTCCGGCGTTTGTCGGTATAGCTCCGCAAAGCTCGTCCATCTGCACTCACTGTTGCCTAAGATGACAAGGTTGAATCTCCGTATAAAGTTTCGTATAAAGTTTGTACTTTCCAGTATCCCATTCGGGTAGCCTATTTCATATTACAGGTAAAGATATTCGCCAACGTATTTCGAAAAGATATCGAATTAGCCTAGGTTTATTAGACAGACGCCGTCTATAGCCGCCACTAGCTTGTAGACAGATGCTCCATTCTGCCTTGCGATGGAACTGTGTTGTGTGGATTGTTCTTAGCAACGGTGTTTACTCTCGACCTTTTCGGCTGGGGAGACATCACTCTCGAGATCATTGCACTCACTGAGATCAGTTGTAAGACGGAATTTTGTTACTTCCTGAGTAAAATGACACCAACTGGAACGATTGAAGACATCGGAAACCATACCAACAAAGCTTGTGCATGATTTTCCCAGCTACGTTTTCCCTAAACTACAAATTTTAAATTCAAATGTGAAATCAGTGTTGCTATACGGCTGCGAATCCTAGTCGCTTAAATTCGTCCATATCAGAAGGCTGCAAACATTAGCCAACGACCTCGCATAATTTCAAGTCATGAGTTACTTAATCCGGCCATCAAACTGTCAATCGAACTAATCATCAAACACAGACGATTTGGCTGGATAGGCCACACTTTGCGCTAAGATGCCGGCGAAGTATGCGGATTTGTTCAGTGGTGGAGAAAATAAGGTCTTAGCAGCTGTGGAAGACCAAAAACCTCATGGCGCCGCATGGTGAATGTGAACTTATCAAACTCAAGTACAACCTGGAATTCTTTAAATCGACTTGCTGCCAATCGAACTGATTTCAATACGAATTAAATGAAATTATAAATACCTATATACAGTGAATTATATCCTAAAGGAGCTCTCTTAAGGGAACACCTCCCATAAGCAGTCAACATTTTTCAGTCCTTAGGTATCCGCTTAACAGAGAGTACACTGTATATGATTAATACTGGTTTACGCCAAGCTTCTACTTCATCCGGTAATGCGGGTATATTTTGCTTTACTTTCACTTTGAAAAATAAGAAAACGATTCAAAATAAAATTGGAGAGTGCACCTCCCCGCACTTTTACGCACATCTTTTAGCCCGTGAATCTTAGTATTCAACACGTAAAGTCATTTATCAATAAAAAGAGCCACAAAGCCTTAAACGGTTCCGATGTGTGCATGTTTATAGAGAGCCTGCTAAAAAAATTCCATACTTTTGGTAGTAAAACTATAAAAAATTTAATTGGTGTAAATTTTATGTGCCTCTGAAAGCAATTAAAGGAGAACTTTTGAAAAAAATATCGTTTGTGGAAAAATTTGTGCATACTTTTGAGCGCAGTTGTTGTAAGAATACTCAGTGCTATTTTTATTGCGTAATATGAATTGGTATTTTACAATAAAAAATTCAAAGTAATTAAATGGGAATTTTTAAATAAAAACCGTTTATGAAATAATTGTTGCATACTTTTTAGCGCAGCAGTTTTAGGAATATCAATCAGTTGCTATTTTTAAATGCAATATAAATTTAATCAAATTGGTTTTGTACCACAAAAAATTGCTGACGAAAATAATGGTACATACTTTTGGGAGCAGAAGTATATACAAATTGTTCCATACTTTTGGGTTAGAAAGTCTACAAAATAAACTAATAAACTGTTCCTCTCTCACTTTTAAATGCTATCTCTTGGCAGTAAAAGCGATTGGCAATATTGCCTGTGCTTGGACAAAATTTTCGGCTATACAAAATTCCATACCACTTCAAGCTTCCATACTTTAAGGACATTACATCAAATTTTCTGACAGCGGAAGTATTCATTTTTACATTTTTTTTCATTTTCACATTTTTTTCACAAACATTTTCTTTTATATCTCTTTTGCTGTATGAAAATAAATAATTTCAAGGCTTGGGGGTTCCCCAGGAATATATTGCATAATTTCGGGCATTAATCAAATTTATAGTTTAAAAAAAAGTAGCAACTAGAGTTTCAAAAATAGATTTAAAGGCATGATACAGCTATGAACACCTTTTTCAAATTCAGTGAGGCTAATAAGCCAATATCAAAGCATACTTTAAGGCTTTTTAGCACAAGCAAGCTCTTTTTAGGTAATAAGAAGTTAAAATTATTTAAAACAAATTGTTTACATAAGGCACAATACTAAGGCTAAAGCTAAATTTACCCAAAGCCCCTTTAAGTATGCAACATAAATACCCTTTTGGGATGCATACCAACGCACACGCAAACTTAAAACTTTTAAATTCTTCAGAATTGAATAAAGCGTTCAAATATTTATTTAATATTATCCACATCTTACAACGAAATGTATTTATAAATAAATATATCACTTATATTGCCTACTTTATGGAGATTTCCTCACAGCTCAATAGATTATTCGACGCTAGTGGGTCGTAAGTTCACGAAAACTTAAAAATCTACATTAGACGCGCGCCTTCAAATATATGCCTATTTTTATGTCCATTACCCACCCCGACTGACAAAACCTATTTTCAGGCGCCACCGGCAATTAAAAATAAACCCGAGAAGCCATTAAATTCAACACCCACCTTCTTCCTGTAGTTGTCCATTCATAAAATATTTTTATCACACTCAGCTCAATTGTTGTTGTGTTTGGTTGTTGCTATTGCAGTGGTACATAAGTACGCTCGTGCGTTGCGTGCAATGTGGAACGTATTTGAGCGAGTGTGTGGATGTTATTAAGCGCGTCGGCTACTCGCTCGCCTGCTATCGCTATTGCCTCGTTAATGTTGTAGTATTTGTTTCTCGTATCGCTGCTATGCTTGTTGTTCGTTGTCGTTGTTGTTTTTGTAAGTGTTGCTGTTGCTTTTGCTTTTGCTTTTGCCGTGCTGCTTTTATGGGGCGGTGGAATGCGCCTAACTGTAGGGCTTCATTATGCACAGCCAAGTGTTGCACGCATTTTTTTCACACGCGTATTTTTTCGCAATTTTCCCACGACTTGCCAAAGTTCTATTCAATATTCTTAGCATTGGTGAAATGTGGTGCATTTTTAGGCGCTCACTTGCCGTTTTTCCATGGTAAAAATTGACATTTTTGTGGAGTAATTTTCTCCAGCGCACTTTTAGGCACTCACACTCACTTACTTTGACATTTCAACTACACTTGTTTAACTCTTTCATTCTACGTACATTCACTTTTCGGCTTTTGACATTTGAATTTATGTTTCAGTTGGCAATGCTGCCTATTCGCTTTGGCATTGAGGCGCGTGCGCTGATATTTTCCTATTTTTGTAGGCTACTTTTTTGCATTCAAGCCAGGTGAATGTTGACATATATTTATAATTTTATTAGTTACAAAAATTTATGAGATGCTTAAACGAATTTTTATTTATATTTTTTTATAATTTTTTTTCTTATGGTGCTGTTTCTTCGCAGCCACCGGCTTGCGGCTCAATCAGCTGTTCCAGTTGACAGTCATGCAATGCTGATATGTCACAGTTGAATGGTTGATATACATACATACAAATGAGTTACCGAATTGATTGTCAATGATATGATTTTTCGATTTAAAATTTTCGTTGTTGTTGTTATGCTAAATTTAGTTTGAAAATATGCTGAGTTTTTTAAACATTTCATTTCATTTTATAATATAATCTGATGGAATTAGAAAAAGATGGGTTTTTATTCACGCAATTACTTAATGTAACAAAAGACAGAACAGAAAAGTGGGTAAGTCCCAAATTCTCGAAATTTGAAGTTGTTCCTGAAATACTCAGGCACTGATTTTTTTCGTTAATCAACTTCAATGCCAAAGTCGGATTATTAGAGTGTTCTTTTATGAAAATTAAAATGGATATTGGAATTGTAAAACAGAGTAGCTCTATCAATTGCTTAATCTTTGGTTATAACGATTTAAAAATAAAAAATATAAAAATTAAAATTAATCCACTTTATCGTGAATTTTCATGTGGGAAAATTTGTTTTTGTAATATTTTGCAATCTATGGGAGTAATTGCTCATAGGAAGATTCACGATAAAACCGAATATCAAAATGTTAACAAATATATATTTCAACTAGAAATTAAAAAGAAAAGAAATAAAATAAGAAAAATATTTGGGCTACCTTTTTGCCAAATTACAAAAACAAAAAAATTGATTAAATAGAATTGAGGTTTTTATTTATTGTACGAAATGTATATTTAAATAAATTAAAATTTTAATCATAAAAAGCGAAATAGTTAATAAAAAATATGGAGAAAAAAATTACTAATAACGAAACAATTATAAATATCAATGTTAGCTGAAATTAAACAAACAAATATTTTATTAAAATTATTAAAAATTCATTTATTGTATTTCACACATTACAAAAGCTATAACCTCAATACCAGACACCTACAAAATGATTTATTTTATTCTCAAAAAAATTAACAAACCCAAAAAAAAAAACAAATTCGAAAATATTTTAAAACTTCTTATATATTGAAAAAAAAAACAATAAATTTGGTTAACAACCTCAGGGTATGAGCCTCAAAACGAATAAAAAAAGTTATGAAAAAAAAAATTTTAATACTTCGAGACCAAATAATTAAGTTAAAAATCTATTTTTCTAATTAAATAAAAAAAAATCTAGAAAAACATTTTAAAACTTCGAGACTTAAGTTATAAACTAAAAAAAACTTTAATAAAAAAACTTTAATATTCATTAGCATAACTCTATTTGAATGGCTTAATTTCAAATAGATACTTAGCTTTTTAAAAGTTTAGAATTGTTTTTTGCTTATTTTTCGAAAACAGACATTTTTATATTGTATTTAAAAAAAAGTTTAATAATTAAAAAAAAATGTAGTATTTTTGCAAATACATTTATTTTATTAAAAAAAAGTAAGTATTTTTTTAGATATTATTATTTAATTTAAATTTTACTATTTATTTATTTCATTAAAATTTTTTGCTTCACTTGATTTATTTTGTTTTTTATTTATTTTTTATTTTTCCATTTGTGGCACGCACGCTAGAAATAAAAGAGGAGCTCGGCCAAACACCAAACAAAAGGCGCTAATTATATGTATATATATGTATATATTTTATTTTTTTGAAAAATTTGAAAAACATCACTTCATACTTTCCCTGGAAAATTGGTGGCCGTGTTCTGTGTTAAACTTTCACCGAATATGTCATGCCCAAAAATGTGGTGTGCAAGACGAAACGTGAAAGGTTTCGAAAATTTTCACAGTAAGTATTTTTTCTATTATTCTTATCTCCATCGGATGTACAGTAGGTCGAAACAGCAAAAGTACTTTAATCGGATATATTTAAATAATTAAAATTTAATTGTTTTTTGAATTTATTTAAATTAAATAACTTTTTTTGATAAAGAAATTTTTGTTTTATTTAAATGATGTAAAGGGTTTTCCAATAAGAGGTGTTATTCCCGTAAAAGATCAATGGTTTCGTTGCTTGTGTTGCACGTAGCACCGTCTTGTTGAAAATTAACGTTGTCCAGATCAATACCATCCAATTCCGGCCATCAAAAATCGTTAATCATCTCTCACTAGCGCAATCCATTCACCGTAACTGTTTCTCCAGCTTCAATTTCGAAAAAGTAAGGTCCAATGACTCCGCCGTTCCATAAACCGCACCAAACAGTCACACGTTGAGGATAGAGAGGCTTTTCAACAACAACTCTTGGATTTTGTGAGCCCTAGATCCGATAATTTTGCTTGTTGACGAAGCCACCGAGGTGGAAATGGGCCTCATCACTCAAGATGATTTTTCGATGGAATTCCGGATCATTTTCATGCATTTCAACGACCCATCAAAGACACGATCAGCAAAGACACGACATTGTTGATGATCGGCCGGCTTAGGTTCTTGTGTTAACTGGACTTCATAAGCCTTAAGACCCAAATCTTTATACAAAATACGGTGTAATGACGTTTGTGGAATGCCTAATTCCAAATAACGACGAGGGATGGACAAACCTGGGTTTTCTTCAACTCATTCGGCTACAACAGCAATATTTTCGGCTGTTCTTGAGCGACGTGCACGGGTTTTATACTTCACATCACTAATTTCTGTATTACGGTCCGACAAGGTGCTTCACGATGACCCAAAAATGTTCGAGTTTTACGAACCGTCTCTTTTTATAGTGAATTTTAATAACTTCAATGCGCTGTTTAAGCGTGTATCGCTCCATTTTCATTGATTGCGTTGTTTCTACTTGTCAAATATCAAAAAATGACAGCTTCAAAAGTGACATCTACCGCAATAGCGGGCTATTCAAAATAACATCTGTTATTGGAAAACCCTTTATTTACTTCTCAATAAAAAATGAAATTAATGTTAATAAAAAATTAAATACTTTTTACTTTTAAGAAAAAATTTAATTTTTTTTGAAATTGAGATTCTCGGTTAAATATGTTCTAATAATGTATTAGTGCTTCATTTTGTTTTTAATTTAATATATATTTTTATTTTAATTTTACTGTGCAGTTATTTGATTAAAATTTTAATATAAAGTATATTAAATTTTAAGAATCCTTCTTTTACTTTTAATAGAAAATTAAATACTTTTTCTTAAACTGTGACTTACGTTCAAATAGTTTGCTTTTTTTATTGTATGAACGCTTTAAACTTAGAGCGAACTTATGATATTTATTGAAATTTTATTTTAAAATCTATTAAATTTTAAGAATAATTTATTTGAAATAATTTTCGAAACTTTGAATACTGCATAATAATTTTTTTTATTAAAATAAAAATGTGAGAAAATAATAAATTTTTTCGATTCATATAAAAATAATAAAAAATATTAAATTTGTTTTATGGAAATATATATATACATATATATATATAATTGGCACGTACACTCTTTTTGGGTGTTTAGCCGAGCTCCTCCTCGTATTTGTGGTGTGTGCCTTGATGTTGTTCCACAAATGGAGGGACCTACAGTTTCAAGCCCACTCCGAAAGGCTGATATTTTTGTGAGCTTTTCATGGCAGAAATACTCGAAGTTTGCCATTCGCCAAGGGGCGACCTATATAAAAATGCTATCTAAATTTTGGTGTTCTAACCGAGACTCGAACCGACGTTCTCTATGAATTCGAATAGTAGTCGCGCACCAACCCATTCGGCTACGGCGGCCGCCGTTTAGTGGAAATATGAAATATTTATATAAAAGTATAAAAATAATAAACTTTTTGAAATAAAAATATTAAAACTAATACATTTTTTTATTAAATACTAAAATTAAATCGTGAAAAATTATATTTATTAAAATAAAATAATAAAATTTGTTTATTAAAATTAAATCGTGTAATAATAATAATTTTTGTTTATTAAATAAAAAGGAAAAAATTATAAATTGTTTTATCAAAGTAATAAAAGCTAAAAAATGTGTTTCGCAATTTAATATACAATTTTAACAATTTAAATTAATAACAACAAAATGTTCTTTATTAATTAAAAGTTTTTTATTACATTTTTTGTTAAACAATGTTTTATGTTTATAATTTTCTTAGCACTATATTCATCTTTCGAGTTCAATACTCGTAACATTTCACTTTTATAATTCTTACACTTGCAATGATTTTTATTTTATAGTTTATGAATTAAATTTAATAATTTATTACAATCTTCAACGCACTAGATGAAAAAATATTATAATCATTTTTTTTTTTATTATTTTTCATGCAACTATATTTTTATGAATTGTACGTCCCTCTTCACTTGTTTTCCCAATATTTCGCTTATCATCCACTTTTATTTAAAATATAACTTTTTTTATAATTAATTTTTTCGGTTATGCAAAACTATCCGAAACTGTCGCAGCATGACACAATTACCAAAGCCAGCAGCCGAAAAGTCAATAGAGCAACGCAGCAAAAAATAACAAATATCACAAACTCAAGTGACAACAATAACAACCAACAACCATCGCGCAAAATGTGTCAGCTGTCAATGACATGTGTCAGTGTGGTCAGTGCACACAGGAAGACAGATTTATGCATTTCCTTTTATTTCCCACTTTCTCCCCATTTTTTCTTAGGCAGCAGCTCGATAATGCGTAAATTTGTCGAATTCATGCTGGAGTTTGCAAAAATGTCAAAATATCTCATTGGCTTTTTATTGTTGCGCTATGCTGCAGTTGCATTGGTGAAAAAATTAACAAAAAAAAAAAAGAAAGCAAAAAAAGGGTTGCAATTTTAGTTTTTGCTTTCAACTGCCTTCACAATTGCATATTCTCCTTCTGGTTTGCTATGAATGTATGTGTGTATGTATGTATGTGCGCTCGCGGCAGCGCTGATACTCTTTTTTGTTTTTTCCTCTTCTTCTTTCAATGCGCCGCCAGGCATTTCTATTTGTTTGCGTGCTTCCCTTTGGCCAGGCTGTGGCAGCCGAAATGTCAGTTTATGCGCTGTTCGTTGTTGTTATTGTTTTTTGTTGAAATTCTTGCACTGCTGCTGCTGCTGCTGGCTGTTTGTTTGCTTGTTTATCGGCTGACTATGCTGTCAGTTGTTTATTGAATGCATGTGCGTGTGTGTGTGTGTGTGGCGCTCGCTTTGAGGGGTTGAAAGTGGGCTGTCAAAGGGATAGGGATGGAGTTTGCTTGGATGTTTGCTTTGCATCTATATGAAAGTATGTTTGTTTGCTTGCTTGTGCATGTGTGTGTATGTCGTCTGTCTCAGTCTTTAATAAATATTTTTCTTTGGTTTTTGGAAGCAACTGAAAAATTGTAGCTTATAAAATTTTATTTAAACAATTTTTTTTTAATTCCAGTATTTTTATGAGGCCTCGATTAGTATTTGAAGCAGCGATTTGTACCTACAACAACTTTTTTTTTGGTCAACTTTCACCACTAAATTTCTTCACTTGAAAATTCCCATACAACATTTTTTTCAAACTTGTTTTTACATAACTTTCGTTAATTTTGACTTTGTCTGCGCCAATAAACACCAGAAATGTTCACAAGCGCCACTGCATTGCTCGTTCACGAGTTTGCTTAGCATTTTTACTTAGAATTTTTCCATTTTTTTAATTTTTTTAATACCATTGGATTCATTTTTCTTACATTACAATAAATTTCATTCAATTTCCAATTTTCACATACTTGATATCATTTAATTTAAAAAAATAGGAAAACGAAAAATTATAAAGCACGGCACAAACAGTTTTTTACGTTCGCGTCTTCTTTGCAGTTTAGTATTTAATTATTTGTCTCTGCTTTCGCTGCCTTCCACTGCCCCGATATCCAACACGAGCCTTCGTTGTGTTCGCAACAAAACCAACAGGAAGGCTTTCGAATTAAGTTGCCACTCATTGCTAGTATTTCACCTTTGCTTTCATCTGTATTATCCATGTTGTTGTTGTTGTTGTTGTTGTTGTTGTTCCTTTTCGTATGCTAAATACACCACAAGATTTCCTTTTGTTGCTGTGTTTTTTATAACTCATGCTTTTGCCATATAACGAAAAAAATCGGAGAGAGTAAACGCCAACGAGCTCCCGTGAGCAGAGACGGCAGACAGTGGGCTAATGTGCGCAAAAAATGCTAAATAATTGTTGGTAGGTAAAGATTTTTCGTTTATTTAGGGGTACTTCGATTTTGCTGAGTTTTCCCTTTAATGCTAATTACAAATATCTGAGGTGATCGCCGCCATATTTTATAGAAATATTTATTTGACGCCAATTTGCCGTCAAACTCGCATCCGGGTTCAAGCTTTGCTTCACGATTTCACGCTTTGGTTCAAAATATCATGACCTTAACTCCTCCTAAAAAATGTAAACTCCTCAGCTTATTTTGAAATCTTCAGTTCATTCTTTGAGCTAAAAAGTTTGGGCACTAGGAATGCAATGCAGGTTTTGCAAGAAACTTAGGAGTTTAATTACATTTTAGCTGAAGTAATTTGAGGTATGCCAAAGGGAGCTTGGGCTCAAAATTGTGAAATGTAACGTAGTAAATAAAAAGTAATTTGAAAAGTAATTTCTCTTTAAAGTCTTTTACTACAGATCTCAACAAAAAATTGTAGTTTCCGATACCTTTCTGGAATGGTGTTCTTGCACTTCTTTATAGACTTTAGCTTTGATGCTTTTATAGACCTTTGAACTGGAGTTCATTGCAATGTGTAACTTGAACTCATTACCTTGAGTTTCCCTCTCTCGCGTCGACTTGGAGCTGACGCCCATTTCTATCAACTACTTTACTTCGAACAAAAAACGAAGGAGTATAATTGGGAACGAAGTAGCAGATGCATTGGTATGAGGAAAGGCACTTACGCTCAGCCCAACCCAGCTTGGGTTAAGTTAATAAGGGGACTGAGTAGAGGGCACAAAAGGCCATGAGGTCGAAGTGTAAACCTCAAATTTTATTCATTCATTCACACACACAAAAAAGGGGGAAAAATACAAATGGTGGCTGGAAATTGTTTACTAATTTTTGTTCCAACTTATTTATGAATTCTGGCTCAAACGATCGCCGAGCTGGGATTATTCACTATCTGCTGCTCCCATCCAGTAATTTGGACCTCTACTTTCAACAACTAACCAGACTGAAGCAGGCGTTCGAACAAAAATGGCAAAATTTGGTGAATCAAGAAAATTTTGAGGTGCGCCTAACTTTAATGACGCGCACAAAGTTTGGTATATAGTCTAAACCTGGCACCACGCGAGTATCATTTTTTATGATGGTACAAAACAGTTTTGGATCAGTTGAAAAATAAAAATTGATAAATAATGAACGTTTAAAAAGTAACTTCTTTATATTTTCTTATAACTATGTTTTATGGCTTAATCGAAACTGTTTTAAATTTTTCCAATTCTTTTTTGGTCTCTAAATTGTGAAATTTTTTTAATTACTTAAAACGGTCAAACTTTGTTTATAGATTTTGGAATTCTAGGGATAAAATGCAAGAAAAAAACAAAAAAAACTGCTTTGAGCGAAATAAAATTTAAAATTTTTTTAAATATTATTATATATCAACTACAAGTACACCAAAAAAACTTTTTTTTTCAAAATTATCATAAAAACAAAAATTAAATTAAATATAATTGAGTTTTTATTTACTGTATGAAACGTATATTTCAATAATTTACGAGCTATGAACTCAAAAATTAAATAGTAAATAAAAAAATATGCAGAAAAAAATTATCAACAACTAAATAATTTTAACTATGACTTCAACAATAACTTCAAAAAACTCTATCGATAGTAGATATCACTAAAAGAAACAAACATTTTATTAAAAATTGTAAAACACAAAAATCATTTATTTAAAAACGAATAATGAATAAAAAAATTAAATAGTAAAAAAACGTATATAGACAAATTTATTAATAGAAATTATGTTGCACAAAAGCTTTGAACTTACAACCTTATATTTCCAAAATAAATTGTTTTATATAAAAATTCTTAAGCTTCTTAAATAATAATTTTTGTTTTTTAAATAATCTCGTGTTATAAATTCCAAAACGAATAAAAACAAAACGAAAAAAAAATGTTCGAAACTTTTAAGTAACACAAGACATAATAATTAGTTTAAAAATTAAAATTAGAAAATCACCTTTAATAGTAGACGTCACTATTTTTGCCATTTAATGTTTAAATTCAAACACTTCACTTTTCGAAATTTAAATTTTCAAAAAACAAAATGCATTGCATTTGTTGTTGTTGTTCTACTTCTACTACCTGTTCAAGGAGCCTTGAGGTTAATAATTTTTTTTAAATTTTTTTAAAGTATTGTATATTAACAATAAAAACAGCAAGTACATGGTGGCGCAAAATTAATCACCTGATGGAAAAATTTATAATTTTTTTTTTTTCAAGTGGCGTCGTACGACAATCATATTTGACACCTATGAACGAGGCCGCTGCAGTTTACATACAAACTAGCAATGGAAAAAAGAAAAGAGAAACATTTATATCACTCAAAATAAAGTTTTTTATTTAGTAGAGAAGTGATTTAAAAACAAAATTGGATGACTAATTTCGCGCCACCTTTTAATGGAAGAATATTTTGGATACACCTCCAATTGGCCTTTTTGTAACTAGTTGAATTCTATACTCTCGCGTACTAGTATAAGTTTTTCCAATAAATATCAATTCATATTCAACACTAGAATACAGGTATGTGCAGAGTAATTTGATTTTTCTCTATAAATTAATAATTTCAAAAATAATAAAAACTATAGCTATGAGTTCATTTATGCTGCCACACTGTCCGGTTACTGCCTGATTGTATGCTTAGTTTGTATTGTGTAAAAGTGTGTGTTATGCTACGAGGCCACCACTACTACTTTCTTGCATGCAGACTAGCCACTTCTTCCGCTCTGCTTGCTTTTCATGTCAATTGCAGTTTCTACCACGATTTTTGTTGCAATTTTACATATGAGAGTGGAAACTGTTATTCAACCACATCCACTTTTTCCACCACTCTTTCCACCACCTTTGCTTCACACGCTGCTATTCGACTTTTCACCTCTTATCTTCAATCATATTTTCGTATTTTTTCTTTTCCACGCTTCACATCGTTTTTTGCCCTCAACACATGTTGGTTACTTTTATCATTTGGCCTGCGCTTTGTTATCTTATTCCTTGTGCTTGATTTGTCGAGTGGATATGTAGCATTCAACCCTTAAAATGTAATCCTTCTTCTATTGTAACTGACATTTCCATGGGATTTCAGTCAAAGTTTTGTGAACTACACACGCTGCCGTGCGCTCATGTGGACTGAAGTTCTCATATCCTTTAAAGAATCAAAGCTGAGAGCCAGCCTGAATCATTGGAGAGCTACTTAAAGTCCGAGCAGTGAAAAGGGAAATTTTCTCCCATGGTAAAATGTTGGCTAAAAAGGTGTTGCCAGCGTGAAATGTAAAAAGCGTAATACAGTAATTTAAAGTATTTAGAAGCATTTGTAATGAGTAAGTAATTGGTGCTTAGATCCTTTATTAGTTGTTGTGTACCGACTTACTGCTTTATGCCAACTCAGAACGTTAAATTATTCTTAAAAGCAGGTTTTTGTGTGATAGAAATAACTGAGAGTTTTACCATGGACTACCGAGGAGCGAAGGCTATGAGAAAATAAACTTCTTTAATAAGTTTTTTGCCCGTGTGGCTTTCGAAAACAAAAAAGATATACTGTGAAACGTTCAAACTTCTCATCTGCCCACAGAGAAGTGCCTTATGAAAGCTCACGTCAGCTGAGTATGAAAAACACGACTGAGAGAAGAATAAGGACTACTGCAGCTGTAAGAACTATAATGAAAAAATATGAAGGTGCAGTTGACTCAGACTTGATTTTCTAGACTGGTGGACTAGGCATTTCCGCCTACAATTGCCATCACAACGTTCATGACCCTCCTATTCTCAAGGAATGAGTGAGAGCGGGACGATATAAGACAGGGAGAGTCCATCTATGGGTACACGGATGGCTCAAAACTCGAACATCTGCAGGTATTAAGAACATCTGGAGATCCCCTTTAGCTTTCTGACTACTGCAGTGTCTTTCAGGTTGAACAACAACAAAAATCCATGATACTGGTGCTGGGTTGTGCGTTACCTAGAGATGATATCCACAATTTCATTGAACAGTCGACAACCTCCAAGGTAGCTATTAAATGTCACACATCTTTTAAGGAGATGGCTGAGTCATTTCATCTGAAGGTGGAGTCCTTTCAGGGTAACTGACATTGAAGGTAACTATAGGTCCGCTGAACTAGCGAGACTGATTAGGATACACCCTTACAGGGCTGGAAGCTTCTTATTTTTGGGGAAAATGTAGGAGCAGCGAACAAAAGATGGTGTAAAGAAACCACCTGCAGAATCGCCAGATAATTGTGGCCGATTTTCAATACTAAAACAGAGAATCTCTCCTCAGCTAAAATAAGCATAGTTTTAGCACATTTCCGTCAAAACGAGGCACAGCCTAAAAGGCAGAAATGCCCAGAGGATGGGCGTGCAAACACGTGACTTCTGCAGAAGCTTTCTAGATGAGGAAGATAAAGAGAGAATCTTCATGGACTTGCCCTATCCAGCAATTTTTTTAATGAATTGGAGAATCTCAGTACTATGGAAATACTATGGAAATCAGTGATCTTCTAAAATTTTTATAAAGTACACACTGGTTTTTATAAAGACAAGAAAGAGTTTCCCACGCGGCTTCACAATTGGGTATAAGCTTGAGTGTGTCCCATAGTGGACTTAGCCTGACTTATAGTTGACTCAAAATGGATCTTGAAGTCAATCGAGAGGGTGTAGACGCTTGAGCAGTCGCCTTAGAAATACAGCGCTAGTGTATAAGACCTCTACTTAAAGATGAGAATAGAAAAAATAGCCGTGAGAAAATTTCGAGGAATAAAAATGTAAATTTTCGACTACCTAGGACCGATCTGGACTTGGCGACATGCATCTGCGCAGCTTCCTCAAATAAATCTTTTTGGTGATAAGAGAAAGGAGTAGGCGTCAAAAAATGTTCTCTAAATAAACATCAAAATTTTTATGTTTTTAAGATCAATCGAGTCGAGGGAATCTCCTGCCAACCTTTCTGAGCCGCATCTTATTACATCTACTTAACTTACTCCTACACAACTGGCTTGAAATTTTCTCTAGAACATCACTGTAAACTAGATTTACGGGTCTTTAGTTAAGTTGCGTACGATGTGGACAAATGAGAAGAAAGGATTTTCAACAACAACTACGAACGGCTTTTCTTGAGAGGCATGACCTTCTCAGAAACAAAACCGAGCTTCATTGGAGAGGCATAAGTTACCGAAAAATAAGACCTCGCTGTAAAAGTAATGCACTAGTGTAAGATCTCTAACCAGAAATGAGAATAGAAATGAATTATGATGAAAAAATTCGCATAACTTTCGTCTCATTTCCAATCGTATGGAGTAGGTTTCAACATTTTTCCCCTAACCTTCAACAGTGTTTGCCTAACTTCGATTTCGATGCTGTGAGTGTTTAAAGTTTTTCCCATCAGGAATCGAGATTTCTCTTCTAAGAGTCAGTTTAGCATGCAAGCAGGCTCCTCACGCCAGCAACTATACATAATTCAAGTCCTATGATCCTGGAACACTTCTATGAATATTCCAATTCAACTTTTACGTCAACTTTTACAACAGCTACAGGTAGATAGGTGAAGTGGTTAAAATACCATTCTGGTACTCTCCAAATAGCACTGAAATACGGTTTGCTATCATTATGAGACCTCCAACTTTCAGATATCTACAGCCAGCCAACAACAACTAGGACGCTTTTGACTCGAAGATGCAATTTGCTCATAAGTACTTATGGTATATTTAATAGCTACGCAATAGTCCTAGTGTTTAAGCAACATGTCTGTGGACTAGATTTTTTCCACATGCCTTTTAGGAAACCATCTCGGTCAGACCTCAGTCAAAGCGTATGTCTTAAGACGCCTGTCAGCTTTACAGTGATCAAAGTTGTGTAGTTTTGCTATCAAAATTTCGTTGCTACGGCACTGAGCCTCATAATCAAGTAAGATTCGAGGCTCTTTAGTTTTCGAATTTGACTCCATATTAATGAAATCTTTGTGGAATGTCGACGGTCTTACTGGAGTTCCTACTGCGAACCCCGAAACTTTGTTTCTCTAAGGAATGTAACAAATATTGTATAATTTATTATCCACAGTTTACCCTGCGGCTAAATCCATTTTCTCGTTGAACTGGTGCTCCCAGGCGGATTCTAATTTCCTTAGAGCCCCAATTGTGTAAGCTTACCCACCAAATACCTGATGCTACGACGTATCCAAATGTAATCCAACCGACACTTAGCTTACCAATTTCACATCAGAAATACCAAAACGTTTAACGAATAGAAAAGTTGCTACCGCTAGCGCTCAGTTAAGCGCGAAACTATACCAATTCCCGCTTAATGCCTTTCAACTCTTTGCTTCGTCTTGCAAAACTTGAGACACAAAGCATCAGCATTCGTTACATTATCAACTTGAGCAGCTGCTGTGACTACTAAAAAAGTTTATCGAGCAGCGAATTTTAGTGGAGTTCGCTGCTTTGAAATGTTGTAGTCGTTGAGAGTTTTAACGACTTCAGGCGCTTTTGAAAGTGACTAAAAAAGGCTGCCGCTTTCCAAAGACACTTAAGAACAAATCGACAATGCAAATGCATACAAAATAGTGAAATGTGCAAAGTGTGAGAAACTGAAAACTGTTTTCTTTTTGGCAATGCAGCGCTAATGCATGGGAAAGCGAAAATGAAATGCATTGGAAAAGTTGGCGAGCTAAGCTAAATCGATTTTGTGAAGAGGTAAGAGAAAGTTTGCCAGCGGCTTAGTTGATACTTTGTGGAGTGGAGCTGTTTGAGCAGGTGGGCCAGAGGGAGGTGGTGCAACTAAAAATGTTGTAGGGAAGGAAGCATCCTTTAAAATAATATTAAATATCTGGACCTAAGCGATGGGATCGATGAGATTAGATAGGCTTTAGTAGCGGCGGTACTGGTTGATGATTTGATAACTTAAAAGTATTGATAAAATAATATCTTTAATCAGTCACTATAAAATATCACTGGGGTATAGGAAAAAACGAGATGCAACATTTTTATTCTCAGGCAGCCAAAGCAATCGAAAATAAAATGGCATGAGTCTAAGTTAGATGAGCTGCTCTTCAGAAGGTATTCACTCGGTAGTCAAAGAGGCTCATAGCATTACAGAGCGAAAATATCGCTGGTCGTATCCCTACATGTTTTTAAGCTACACCGACTTTTTGGTAAATGCAATCAGTTCTATTAGCAAACTAGTGAGTTGTTCGAAGAAATGCTTCCCTAGAAACCTAAATAAGCTCCACCCAGTAGTTTTTGAAGTTTTTGCTCATTACAACGACAATAACCGATGAAGCTTGTGACTAATTTATAGGTAATTCGTAGTTCTAATGAATTATCGAGGTTCAATGGGAAAGTGGTGGTAATAACACATCACCGCCTCTCCAAACGACAAGCTTCATCCAATATCAAAGACTTCTTGTACTGAACTTGGTAGCACCTGTTTTTGGGAACGAGGCGTTGTCGACCGAGTCACGGCGGTATAACCTTTCCATTAGCGAGGATGGAATTCCTACGCCTTGCCAGTCTGGTGGCTAAGCTGTGGCCCCGGACCCAGGCGCGGATGCAGAAGGCCAATCCTCTACTCATTTTTAACTTAGAGATTACGGAATCCGGAGGCTCTATGTTTCACCTAGGAACCAAGGGAAAATATATATATATATTGCATAAGAATCCATTGGGCAAAATCTTCATATGGTGATGAGAGAACACTTGTTCCCTTTGGTTTCTTATCACACTTCTGAACGTAGATATGAAACATTTGGAACAGCTACTGACGAGCCTTTTGAATGAAAAATGTGGCAAGCTCAGAAACGGTCTATGTCTAATTGAGTTAGGATTAGTGGCTCTGTCTGAAAAAATTGGAAGTAAATTTTTTTAGAAGAAATCGTGGTTTTAAAGAGGCATATGGAGTTTTAAAGTATGAACTCAAAAGTTCTTAGAGTTTTTGTAAGGGTTGCTACTTAAGTTCATAGATGTGGCAGTACCGGCGCGAATATGTCAAATTTGGCAATGCTATCGTAAGGTTTGATATTTTTAATGACAATCGTGCTCGGTACGTTTTTTCATATGAGCGATATTTGTGGTGTTCACAGGTAGTTGAAAAAAAGATGGAGCTAAATCGTGGGCATTTTCATGCGATGGCTTTTGACATGGTCTAAGCCAGCAACTGTGTGACGAACAACTCTCTTCGACTATTAATGATGACACATTTTTTGTTTTTCCTAGTCCAATCGTTGGGTTTCCGAGTACAATCACAATTCAGAGTTCAATCAGAGTCACTCTTCAGAATAAACTTCTGAGTTTCGTGAAGGTCGTCTAAAGCTGATTGTTGTGTCAGAGGAAGTCAATGTGAATGATGAATCGATAAAAATATTTTGTGCTATTACAAGAATTACAACAGCAATGTAGACAGTTTTATTTTGGATGGTGCATCACCAGATGATGCCAGAAAGATGGTTGCCAGAAGCTTATAAAAAAATAAGTGAAATCTTTCCGAGAAGAAAAACCTTTCTAAGACTCGAGGGTGCAAGCACACACATCAAAGCTCAAGTAAGCGCACTTTTGAGCGTCCAAAACATTTAATTGATAGGCCATTAGCCATGCAGACCTAATTCTTTGAACCAATAATTTTTTCTAAGTTCTTTACGCCATAGAAATAAGCTCCTGAAGCAGCAATTGAAGGGTTAAAATCACTTGAAGTTGGAGTTACTTCAGTAGAAGTGGAAAAAGTGTTCCGAAAATGGGTTTAAACGCATTGAAAGGTATGCATGGACTATATTTGAAAAATAATAAAGCCTGTTTCTTTTCACTTGTCTATCTCAAAACTTAAATAGCAACAAAGCTACTTCAACAAACAGCAGCTTGAACCTACTGGAGGTTGTTCAAAAAGTTTTGCGGTTCGATAAGAGAGGGCTACTACAGGTTGCTACCAGCCTAATTTTTTTTTACTTCGTTGCGTTAATTCATTCTTTGTTTACAAGCCATTTAGTAAGGCCGTGCCACAGTATTCTCTACAATGGAAAAAATCAAGTTTCGTGCAATATTGGAATTTTTATTTTTGGAATGTTTAAAAGCAAAGGAAATTTATGAATGAATATGAATTTGTATTAAAAAGATTGCTGAATTTAAACGTGGTCGTACAAGCCTTGAAGACGATCCACGTCAAGGACGTGGAAAAACAGCAACAATACCAGAAATCGTCGAGTGACTGAGATTTAGTGGAAGCCCTAGCCACCTCGTCGGGCAATGTAAGTAATATTTTGACTGAAGTATTCGGTAGTAACCCACGGCAGGCAATGGCAAAATGCCGGGTGTATTTCTGCCATAAAAAAGCTCCCCGTTAAAAATATCTGCCTTTCGGAGACGGCTTAAAGCTGTAGGCTCCTCCAATTGTGCAACAACAGCAAGGCGCACGCTACAAGTAGGGTTTCAGAGAGATGTGTGCACCAGTGGACCATAAACACATTCGAATGCGACTTTCTCAGCAACAGCTGGAGCGTTTCGCAAGGCTAAACTGGATTTTGTGCGTCGATTCATCACTATGGATGATACTTGCGTCCATCATTATGATCTCAAATCAAAACAAGGGGCTGAAGAGTGGTGTGAACCTGGCTTTTCGACTCCGAAACGAGTTCGTGTCCAGAAATCGGACAAAAAGGTGCTAGCAACAGTTTTTTTTTAGGATGCAAAAGTAATTTCGTTTGTGTGTAACTTGAAAACTGTAAGGCAATAAATTATTGTAACCTTTTAGAAAAGAAATATTTTTCATCAGGACAATGCACAAATTCATCAGGACAAGAGCATTTTTAAATCCATAAATTGAAGTATGAATTGTTGTTGGAGCGTTCACGGTATTCACCGGATTTGACCCCTAGCGACGACTTTCAAGTGTTTGAAGATATAAAAAAATTCATGTGTGAAAAGCGTTTTTCATCAAATGATGAGGTAATAACATCTGTAGAGGCGTATTTTGCAGTCTTCCCATATTCTCACCTCAGGCATGGAATTCTTAAATTGGAATCTCGTTGGAACAAGTGTATTGATGTTCAGGGAGACTATACTGAATAATAAAGTGCATTACCGAATGCATCAGTTAGATAAGAGTTTTAGAATAATTTATCAGATAATTAAAAATCGACCAAATCTCTTTTTTAATTACTTTCCACAGGACATCTAATTGCAGAGGCCATTTCAGAACAATTTCACGATTTTAAGAACAATTGAATAAATTCTATAGACAAAGATTGGCAGCGGTAGAGGACGTAAGAGAAATGAGACGCAAAAAATGCCAGTGAATTCAAAAACTTCACGATATAAAATGTGAAGCAATGAAAATAAAGTAATACCGAAGTATTAAAAACGAAAACTTCTGGCTATAAGAAAGTGGGGTGTAGCAGAAAAGGTAATAAAAAGAAAATGGCGGCTACTAGAAGCTAAGTGAACAAAATTAAAGGCAATAAAAGGAAAAAAAGAAATCAAATTAAAAAGAAAGAAATAGTCGGAGCACATTACCAGCTAGAAAATGATATAATTAGAATGGAAAAATGCAGAGATTAAAAGTTGAGATTCCTGTCAGCTGTAAAGTAAAGAATGTCGAACAATAAAAAGCTACATTGAACGCAGGCAGGTGCGGGGTGCAATTATGAAATGGCAAAAGACGTTGTACGATTGTGTCTGACAGATAATGAATACTCGCTCACAAAATATAAGCAAAGTAGCAGCTATTGTGTACAAAATATTGAGAATGGGCATGCCATGGAATTATACAAAAATAGCCGCTGTCTGTTTTCGATAAAAGTATTTAAACTGTATGTTACTTGCTTTTTTTGTCTTGTCTGGATAAAGAAATTGCAGTTCGGTAAAAATTTTAATTTAAATCATTTCAAAAACTAATTTAAAGACAAAATTAATTTGAGTCCTAAACAATCACACTTAGCGACAACTCACACAAACACAAAGAGTCTTACTTATTCGTATACAAGTTACATCCACACCCGTTGCTGGTTGGCAATGGTAGATCAAAGGCGCATCTCCCGCTGACTACCCTAAAAAGTATGCAAAAGTGTTCAGACAGTCAGTCAATCAACTGAATGAGTAACCAAGTAGCACAGACAAAAGAAACAAAAAAATCATTATTAATAAAGGGGAGTAATGCGAGAATTTCAGATTTGTGAAAATTATTGCCAAAGCAACCTTTGAATTTTAAATCGTTCGTATGGCTACGCATAGAGACATACTTTGAGGCATATCCATTTAATGAATATAGAGCTAAGAGTTTTTTTATTAAATTTGTAAAGAGTATTGAGGTAAATAGACTGACAGGAAGGTTTGGCGTGGGGAGCAGAAACATTAATTTACGCTTATCCATCTTAAGGACAATAAATAACTAAACAATAAACTGAGTGAAAGTGTGGAATGTTGGCAGAAATGTGTGACCAAAAAGGATGAAATAAAGATCTAAGATCCATTTCCTCTTGGTGGTTAAATAACTGAGTTATGGGAATCTGATTGAATAAGGAACTCAATAAAATAAGTCAAGAAGTGAGTAAATGCTCAAATATAAACGAGACGTTATCAATAAAACGGTCCGCGGATGACATATGGCAAAAATAAATTTTTTGTTTTTTGGTAGGACTGTTATAAGCTTACATGGCAAATTTCAGCGTGATATGTCACATAGTTTGTTTTCTGTGCTACTGTAAACAAGTCAAGCTCGAGTGTGTTCTTCGAATTTAACGATGGAAATTCAAGTTGAACAAAGAATTTGTTTGAAATCTTATTATTCCAACAAAATTTCGGCTTCAGACGCCTTAAAAATGTTGCAGACAACCTATGGGGACTCTGCTCTATCGCGTGCACGTGTTTTCCAAATCGTTCAAAGAGGGCCCTACATCGGTTGAAAACTTGCCTCATGAACGTCGTCCAGCAACATCAGTAAACGACGAAAACATCGGAAAAGTAAAGGAAATTGTGCTTGAAAATCGCCGTGTGAGCGTGTGAAGAGAAATAACGCTGAATATTATTTACACTTTTTAAAGCGTTTTCTCGCACATTCGTCTTAAAAGGAAGGAATTGTGGGACAACAAGTCATGGTTCTTGCATCACGATAATGCACTAGGTCACACATCACGTCTTGTTCGCGATAATTTGAACAAAAATAATGTTAATATCGTTCCGCAAGCACCGTATTCGCCTGATATGGCTCCATGTGACTTTTTCCTGTTTCCCAAGCTCAAGTTGCCGCTCTGTGGAAAACATTTTGAGACAATTGAAGTCATAAAAGAGAATTCGAAGAACACACTCGAGCTTGACTTGTTTACAGTAGCACAGAAAACAAACTATGTGACATATCACGCTGAAATTTGCCATGTAAGCTTATAACAGTCCTACCAAAAAACAAAAAATTTATTTTTGCCATATGCCATCCGCGGACCGTTTTATTGATAACGTCTCGTTCATATTTGAGCAGAAGGTAGTTAGTAGAAAGGAGAAGTGAGTGGAATTTAAGTTTAAACTCCACTTCTTTTGGTGATTCAAGAACTGACCGCTTGGAATCTGTTTTTTTTACTTCTCAATGAAGTGAGTAAATAGAAGAGGTGAAATTAGGTGAAAATTAAATTTAAGACGTGTTTCGTGATTTACGCTAAGATGGAAAGAGAGCAGTATCGTTCGGTAATTCGCTTTTTGTTTTTGGATGGAAAAAAAATGCGAGCGGATAAAAGCAAAGTTGGATGTTGTCTATGGCGCTATGACGCTTTGGCATCTATGACCACATTTAGATATTTGTTCAACGTGGGCGAACATCCATTTTTGATGAGGAGTGACCAGGACGCCCGGCAGACGTGGTTACCGAGAAAATCACTCAAAAAGTCCACGACATGATTCTCGCTGATTGACCAATGAAAGTGCGTGAAGCAGCAGATGCCATAGGTGTGTCGAACGGAACGGCAATTAATATTTCACATGATAAGTTGGTGATAAAAAAATTGTAGGACCGATGGGTGCCGCGATTGCTCACAAGCAGCAAAATGTAGATGCGGCTGTTAACTTCGAAGCAGTGTTTGGAGAATTTAAGCGAGATCCGAAGGGATTTTTGCGTCGAGTTGTAGCCGCTGATGAATCTTGGATTCATCATTATACGCCAGAAATTAGACCACAATCAAAACAATGGATTTCTCCCGGTTAATCTGCTCCAAAGAAGGCGAAGATAGTCCCATTGGTCGGAAAGGTCATGGTGACGATTTTTTAGGATATGAACGGCGTCATCTTCATGGATTTTTTAGAAAAAGGAAAAACTATTACTGGACAATGCTACGATGAGTTATTGGATCGCTTTCACAAAAAATTGAAGGAGACTAAGCCGCATTTGGCGAACGAGAAGAAGCTGTTTCACCACAATAACACACCAGCACTTTCATCCGGAATTGTTGCCGCCAAACTGCATGAATTGGGTTATGAATTGCTGCCGCACTCTCCGATTTCACACGATCTAGCTCCATGAGACTTTTTCTTGTTCGCTAATATGAAGAAATTACTCGCGGGGAAAAAATTCATTTCAAACGAGGAAGACATCGCCGAAATAGAGGCGTATTTTGGAGAGCTCGACAATTCCTTTTTTTTTTGCAGGGGTTAAAAAATGGCTGGAGCATTGGAAGAATGTATCTTTCTAAAAGGTGACTAAGTTGAAGAATAAAAAAATAAAAATTGTGAAAAAATGGTTTTCTCATTTCTAGCACGGGTACTTACTGAACCCCCTCGTAGGTCCCTCCATTTGTGGAAAAACATCAGGATGCTCTCCACAAATTTTAATGGTAATGCATAGCCGTAGCCGAATGGGTTGGTGCGCGACTACCATTCGGAATTCACAGAGAGAACGTCGGTTCGAATCTCGGTGAAAACACCAAAATTAAGAAAAACATTTTTCTAATAGCGGTTGCCCCTCGGCAGGCAATGGCAAACCTCCGAGTGTATTTCTGCCATGAAAAAGCTCCTCATAAAAAATATCTGCCGTTCGGAGTCGGCTTGAAACTGTAGGTCCCTCCATTTGTGGAACAACATCAAGGCGCACACCACGAATACGGGGAGGAGCTCGGCCAAACACTCAAAAAGGGTGTACGCGCCAATTATATATATAGGTTGGCCAAAAAGTCTTGCGATATTTTTATTGAATTTTCAATTGTTCATAAAATTGGTTATAATAGTGCGATTTAAGTCAAATATGCGCCGTTTTGTTCGATGACGAGTTCCCAACGAGATGCCAACTTCATAATGCCCCTCTTATAGAAGCTCGCTTCCCTATTGTCAAAAAACTCGGAGAGCCAATTTTCACAGGACTCTCTTGTGGACAACTTCCGACTACCAAGCTCGTTCGCCATGGACAGAAATAGGCTGTAATCACTTGGTGCGAGATCCGGACTATACGGTGGATGCAAAAGAACCTCCCATCCGAGCTCCCGGAGCTTCTGGCGCGTCACCAAAGATGTGTGTGGCCTGGCGTTGTCCTGATGGAAGACAATTCGGCCTCTGTTGATCAAAGATGGCCTCTTCTGCATGAGTGCTGCATTCAAGCGGTCTAGTTGTTAGCAGTACAGGTCCGAATTGAGCGTTTGGCCATAGGGGAGCAGCTCATAGTGGATGATTCCCTGCCAATCCCACCAAACACACAGAAGAACCTTTCTGGCCGTCGACCCAGGCTTGGCCACCATCTGGGCAGCTTCACCGCTTTTCGACCACGACCGTTTGCGCTTCACGTTGTCGTAAGTGACCCACTTTTCATCGCCAGTCACCATCCGCTTCAAAAACGGGTCGATTTTGTTGCGATTCAGAAGCGATTCGCATGCATCCATACGGGCAAAAATGTTTTTTCGTCGTGTGGCACCCATGCATCGAGCATCTTTTTGAATCCAAGCTTCTTCAAATGGTTTATAACGGTTTGATGACTCATGCCCAGCTCTTGGCCGATGCTACGGCTGCTACTATGCCGGTCTCTTTCGATCAATTCAGCGATTTTATCGCAATTTTCGACGACAGGCCTTCCGGACCGTGGCGCATCTTCGATCACCTCTGCACCAGAACGAAAACGTTGAAACCATCGTTGTGCGGTAGAAATGGAAACTGTATCGGGCCCATAAACTGCACAAATTTTATTGGCAGCATGAGATGCATTTTTGCCTTTATCGTAGTAGTACTGTAAAATATGCCGTATTTTCTCTTTATTTTGCTCCATGTTTGCGACGCTATAACTCACGAACGACTAAAAGCAAACAACAATTAATCAAACTCGTGTTAGCACGTGAAAAGAGCTTTCCAAAAAGCTCTAGCGTGAACCGATGCGACGAATACAACTAGAACTACGCGCTTGCAAAGACAAGCTTGCGGAAATACCGCAAGACTTTTTGGCCAATCATATATATAGCCGACCTTCTATGAAAGCCTCAAGAGGTTACTGGGGCACTAGATTTAGCATAAACAAAAATGATTTTTTTTACACAATTTTACTTTTTTCTACTTTTTATGACAGGGTTGCCATATACTTAAAGATTCTTGTTTCGGAACCTACTATTTTGAAGCCGTCTTCACTGAACGATGATTTTGGTTTTGTTTTGAAGAGTTTTAACTCCGACAGAATCTATAATAGGGGTGCCATATTTGATTTTTGAAGATTTACGTAACCTTTTGGAGGGTTTTTGTTCTTAAATTCGGTATTTTTGAGCGAATTTAAAGACAACAAATTTAAATTCTCCCTGCAAAGGTTCAATAATCTTGCATTCAGTTTGCATAACTTTTGTGGCATTTAGTTAAGGTCTCAAGGGAGTCTTTCAGTTTATTTCAAACTGACTGAGATTAGCACTCAAAGTGAGTGAGTGAGCGTGTGAGTATGCTATGCACATGACGAGCGTGTGATGTGAGTAAAAATGATGAATGAATGAACTCATTTCCGCCTGTGCGTATGGTGGATTTGCTGCCATAAACTGTAAAATGCTTTGAGCAATAAGGGATTATGCCTTTGTTTATTCCCTTGTGGCGACAAGAGTATTTGCTTTTAATTCTTAAATACTTTAATGAATGCAATAAGGTAAATTCAATTTGTTGCACAACAGGCAGCCATCCCCACACGCAGTGACTGGGCATGCAGATAGCGACATGTGTGAGTGCAAGTAGATAAGGCAAGGAAGACTAGTTGAAGAGAAGCTCGCTAACGGGTAAGTACCTACCTACCTAAAGGGTCACAAGGTGAATGGCAAAATGTGCGGAGAGTGAGGAAAGGGGTGCGTTATCGCTATGAACATCGAGTGAGTCTCCGATTCTGAGAAAAACGGGGACAGCAGCATATGATAAACGAAGGGCAACAAAATGATAAGTGAATGACCGTGGGCCGCTGTGTCTGGACACTCCCAGCCACACATCTATAAGCACTCACACACATACATACATGCATATGCTAAAAACAAATACCACACAAACATTTACTCATACAAAGTTGCATGGTTTAAAGCATAGTTCGCACGAAAGCGCACGAGGCACGAGTTGCTTGCTGTTATTGCTGTGGTGGTGGAAGTTGCACAAGTAAGCGGTGTTTGTTTGCATAATGAAAAATACCCTCGGGACGTGTTAATGCAGGAGCATTGTTGCTACTATACTTCGTCTACAGTTTCCCACACACCCAGACTGCAACTTCACACACAAACACACACTCACACACCCAGATAGTGGTTTCAGCATCAATGGCTAAGCGAAAGCTGTGTGGCTGAGTATAGCCAAGGTTGAATGGGAATAGCTTGCGCTTGGTTTGCAATGTTCAGGGCTGAGCTGTGGTAGGCGGAGTGCATTCCTAGGCGGGGATGCTGACGACGTTACAAGGTTACTATATATTACCATAGTAGCCTGCAACAATAACAACAGCACAAATAAACTTCCATAAATCCCTGAATGTTATGCAGCAACACAACCGCAACGCCGGTAATGCCCGCACCACTTTCATACCTTCCCATCGCAGGCTGCGCTTTCAGAGGACTTTCATAAGACCTTCACATGGCACAAGGCGTACGAATACACACACCCACACACCCATACACCTTCATAACATAGTCACTTTGCATTTAATGCGTATTTCCGGTTTGCTACAGTTCCTACCACAACCACGTCGCTTGAGAGTAAGCAACGAGAGGTGGAGGTGTGTGGTGGAGGGGTGCTCAGCTTCACAAAATACAAGGCAGCTACTCGTAGTGCAAAATGCTTTTGTTGTAATTATTTTTTGTTGCTGCGCGTTGTTATTCTCAATACAAAATTAAGCTGCGAGGGTGCGAGTGGGAGTAGAAGCGGAGTGAGAGAGAGCAGCGAAAGCGGAAGTATAAAAAAGAAGCACTGACTGTGCGGTTGTTTGTCAGCTATAGCTCTTATGCCATTGTTGCGTTGCTGTGCTGCTAGTATTTTAGTTGTTGTTTTTGTTATTGCTAGCTGTTGCTTATTTGCTGCATGCCATGTGGTCGATGGCAATGCTTCCGTCGAAATACGAAGTTATTACTTGCATTTCTCGGGCGCTTTGTGGACGGAAAATGGTTGTGGTGGGGAGAACAGCTGACGCCGTTGAGGGAGATGATAATTATCGCAACTTCATCATTATTAAATACTGTGATATTATATAAAGTTGTCGGTGGTACTAAAGCCCGCGAGAAGCTGATGGTGAGCATTGAAGTGCAATTTGCTATGAATAATCGGTGAAAGGATATAAGAAAATGAGACTTTAAAGAAGCGTAATTGAAAGATGGAAATTTGAAGAAAAAAGTTTAAGTATTAAAAAATATTTAAGGAAAGATAGAAACATATTTTTTTAATATAACATTTTTTTAAATATTTCATATATGTACTTATATTTTTTTAACAAAAATTTCGAGATTTTTTCCCCTACATTAAATTTTGAAAATTTATATTCGATGGATGAAATTTTATAAAGAAAATTTTATTTAACAAAAAAGTTAATAAGGAGAAAGGAAAATGTATACTGAATTATTAATGCTTTTGACGTAAGTTATAATTTTTAATACTCAGTAATGACGATGATGAAGATTAATTGCTATCGAGCCAATCATTGAGCGCATAGTGCCAGCTTAAAATTTAGATATTATAATAAACAAATTTTTCCAATTTTATTTTAATTCATTTATTTACAATATTTCAGAATTTATTAATACAGAAAGATTCATGAACTGAACTTTTATAGTACATCAAAGACAATAAGTGACCAAACACAATATTTGAAAAATCAAAAAAACTAGCTCGACGAATATCCAAAATTGCATCCTCCTTCAAGTATTAAAAAAAATTGAAGGACGGATAGAAATATATTTTTTTAATATAATTTTTTTTTTAAATATTTCATATATATTTTTTTAACAAAAATGCCAAGATTTTTCCCCTAAATCAAATTTTGAAAATTTATATTCGATGGATAAAATTTTATTAAGAAAATTTTATTTAACAAAAAAATTTTAAAATTTTCAATTTTGAAAAATTTTTATTTCAAAAATTAAATTAACCAATTAAATTATTCGAAGTAATACCCCAAAATGTTTTTCTACTTTCTAGAAGTATGAAAATATGAATGTCTTGAAAATGTAAAATTGCATAAACAAATTTTTTAAGAGAATTTTCAATATATGTTTTAGTTAATTTTTTGAAATATTTGTTTTGTAAACCCAAAATCTTTTTAAAGACGAAGTAAAGTCCAACAATCCTTTTGTATTTCAAACAAGTATGAAAACACGAGTATCTTGAAAATGTAAAAATGCATTAAAAAATGCATCAGAAAAATATTCAATATATTTTTTTATCAAATTCTATGAAATAGTTCTTTAGTACAATTTTTTTTGAGCTTTTATTTTTTTTATGCTTAAAATTTTATATGTTTTGTGTAAAAAAAATTTTACTTATTTTTTGTAAAAAAGCTGACGTATCTAAAGTCCAAAAAATAGATTTTCTTCAAAATGTGATTGTGAAATTTTGGAAAATGATAAATTTTTTAGAAATTGGCTTAAATTTAGCGAATCATGTTTTAATACAATTAAAATTAATCCAAAAAAAATTAATTAAAAACCCGAAATGTGGCCGTTTTTTAGGTTATGTTTTTTTAATGTTTTAAAATATTTTTTCAGCGCAATTTTTTTAACACCCTTAAGCTATTTTATTAAAAAGTAGAACTGAGAAATCCAAAACCTTCCGCTTTCTGCAAGGCATAATTCTGAATTTTACAATTTTTGAAAACTATACTTTTTTATTTAATCAATCATTTCAATCAAATTTTTTTATAAACTTAAACTCATTTTTCTAAAAATTAAAAGATAAAACTAAGAATTAAAAAAAAATTTAGTTAAGAGATAAGATAAGATTTTTAAAAAATTCTAAATTTTTAGTGCAATACTTATTTTTAAAATTTTAAGCTATTTATCTAAAACGTGAAACTGAAAACTCCAAAAAGTAATGCTTTCTTCAAGATGAGATTGTGAATTTTTGGTAAATTGTAAATTTTTTGCTTAACGCTTGATAAAAAAAATTTGACAATTCAAAAATTTGAAATTTGAAATATAAAAAAAATCATTTTTACAAAGTTTAACACATTTTTCTAAAACTTAATATTAAGAAATCGAAAATCGTTTCATTTTAAGAAAAAAACAGAAAACAGAAACAGCTATTTTTCAAAAAATTTTGAGCTGAACTAATCTAAAAATTACTTTTATTCAATGTTTGAGCAAATTTTTTTAATCCAGTTTCTTACACAATTTAACACATTTTTCTGACTTGATTAACGTGATTGGCTTCACCCTATTTACGCGAGCTCCATAGATAGGGGCTTCATACCCAGATCTTGGAGGGCTGTGAAAGTTACTTTCATACCCAAATCAGGTAAGTCTCCCATGTATTCCCTAAGGATGGTCTGAACCAATCAGTCTCTCTTCGTTCCTACTGAAAACCCTGGAGAGGCTGATTGATCTGCACATAAGGAGTGAAATTCCTCGGGGACGTTTATCTTACTGTAAAGGCAGATCGGTAGAGTCTGCTTTGCATACAATTGTTAAGGACATCGAGGTGTCCCTCCATCAGAAGGAGTTCACTGTAGGTGCCTTCCTCGACATTGAGGGGGCTTTTAACAATGCCCTCCCAGAGGCAATCACCAGGTCTCTCGGTAAACTAGGAGTCGGAACTGAACTTATTAGGCTTATCCACATGATGCTTAGCGATAGAACGGTCAAGCGACAATTAGGGCCTGGGCTCGTTGTTTGTGCGTTCGAGATTGGTCGGGGAATGCCTGGCTTCTCTCTCGATTGCATCCGAATATTTCGACATCAAGCTCATTTGGGTTTCCGGTCACAGCGGTATAGAGGGAAACTGCTGGGCTGATGAGCTGGCTAGACAGGGAACTTTGGAGACGCGAAATGAGAGTATTGGGGCTCCCTTAATAACCTGTGGTCTACTCCTGGAAAGATGGGCCTCGAGTCAACTCAGCGGGCGCTGCGCAAACGTGCAAGGTCGCGAAATCCTTCTGTGCACGAGTAGATCGAGGACGCTCGAGGGAACTCCTAAGGCTAACAAATCCCCAGCTCTCGAATTTGGTGGGTATCCTTACCGGACATTCTCGTTAGGTGTTTATGCGATGAGACTTGGGATTGCCTCAAGTCCGTTCTGCAGAAGCTGTCTTGAGGACGAGGTGGAGTCATCTGAACACCTTCTTCTATACATCTGCGGGTCTAAATATCACAAATTTGGTGAAGTTCATCAGTAGCTTGTTACGGCTAATTACGAACGTATATCAGCCACCGTCGGCGTCGACGTAAAATGCATGGTCATCATCGTCTCTAATCACAAGGCTCCTTCTTCCTTCCCATCTCCTTTCTCCTCTCCCCTGTATGGAATCAAATCGGACGAATTTTTGAATATTTGTCCAAGTGGGCCCTAAGCTAGAAATTAATTCTAATCGAATCTCTTCAAGATAAAGATGTGAATTTTTTGAGAATTCAAAACATCGAAGCTGAAAAATCTAAAATCGTATTCTTTTATTACAATGAAGACGTCAATTCTTGTAAATCGTAAACTCTTATGTAATGTTTGAAAATTATTTCTCACGAAAGGGTAAAATTTGTAAAACTCTACTCTTGATAAATAAACCTAAAAAAAAAACAATCGCAAAAAACTTTATTTCAAAACAGCAAATAGAAAACGAAAAACATTTATTCATAGTAAAAAAAAAAAAAATTATTCCATATTTCATATTTCTTAGATTTTTTTCACAATTTCACTTTCCGTGTTTTTTTATAAATATTGTACTCGAATAGGAGTTACTTGCTAAGGAGAAAATATTTACATATTTTATTAAATACAACAAATAAAATATTTAAATTAGTTATTTTAAATTTAAAAAATATTTATTGTACTTATTTTTATTTTTAATTTATTTGTATAATAAATGAAATATCCTACAAACTCAAATCAACGAAGGATGCCTTCGTCTGAATTAAAAAATTAAACATATTAAAATTTTGAAATTTTGTACAATTTTTATTTAAAAAAATAGAAATTGCCAAAATCAAAAATACTTTTAAAACTTTAACATTCCAATTTCAAGCTTCTTAATTAAAATATAATACAAAAAATTGTTCAAGCACATGCTTTGTCCTAAAACTGCTCCATAACTTTCCTTGTATTCTCTCTTCCCTTCAGTCACCCAAATTACTTGGATTACTCCAAGACTTCAAGTGTTTACTAATGACGAAGTACAAATCCTAAGCACTCATTCAGGCACGTGGCCGTACACATTTTTTTTGCCACCACCCACTGGGTGAAAATGAAATGGGTATTAAAAGATGTACAAATTTATGTAAAATTCGGCAAATACTCGAATTGATTTATTTCTTTGTGGTTTTGTCGTTGATGTTTTGAAACTTTGCGCATACGACAATAAGACATGAGAAATTCACCCTAGAAGTAAGCTGACAGCATGTTTTGATGTTGTTGCATTAGCTGGAATTCGGCAAAGTGGTTTCATGTAGACTTAGATGTTGTAGCGAAGCATACTTTTGGTCTAAGCTTCAAAAAGGGGTGGTTGAATTTTAGACAGTGAATATTTGCAGAAAGAAAAGCAGCAGTTCTTTGAGCTACTGTAAGACATTTCGAAACGGAAAAATTAATATTTCTTTTAAATCTAATATTCCTCTTAAAAGCCTTAACAAATGAATCGTGCACTCATTTTTTATATAATTTTTTGTTGTAATTTTAAAAAATGTTCCATAGCCGCCTCGATTTCGTTATTTCAATCATTTCGTCGCCCTCCTTTTAAGTTACATTACATCATTTTACTTGCTGCTAAACGCATTTTTCACTTACCTTATCTTCCGCCTCCTCGGCACGTTCTTCCGCCTCGATGACGCGCTGCTCCAACTCGGATAACTGCAAATATAATAAAAATCGTAGAGGTGGGTTAGAAAAGTTTCCATAATAAAAGTCAAATGATGTGGAATTAGATAAGTGGCATTTGATATTTTCTGCCTTCGCAGCCGCCATACATAGCCGCCATAAGGGTAGATTGTTGGGCTGCGCGCCAATGTGTGTGTACCTAATAAAATGCTGTTGAAAAGTATGCAATAAAAAATGCGAAAAGCGGTTCACGTATGAGTGAATTTATGAGGAATGTTCTCTGGTATTTTATGCAGTTAATTTAATGATTTTCTGACCGAGCTCGTTGATAAATCATAAGAGGCTTAATTTTGGGGATAGCATCGGAGAGCATTTGAATAAAAAATTATTTCGAAACATAGAAATGTGAACTCAACTGAGAAGAGAAAAAAAAAAAAAAAAAAAATTAAAATAAAAAAAATAATTAAAACTTAAAGTTAAAAATTTAAATTCAATATTTTTTTTAAGTATTTATTCAAATTAAAATTTAAAATTGAAATTTAAAAATTTTGTTTCCATATAAAAATATTTTTTATTAATCGTTTTTACATAACTTTATCTAAAAATAGTTTTATTTATGAATAATCCTTAAAATTTTAAATATATTTTGCTTTCGAAAACTTAGTAAAAATTTAAAACTAATTAAAATTTTTCAAAAAAGTGGAAAATAAAAAATAATTCTTTTCTACTTAAAGTTAAAAAAAATGTAAGAATATTCTATACAAAAATTTTAAAATTAAATTATTTATAAAACATTATGAAAATATTAAATTGTTGCCCAAAAAAAATTATATTGATGGTAATTTATACTTCAAGAAACAAAGGAAATAAGTACAAATTAAAACTAAATAAAAATTTTCAAAAAAGAAAAAATATAAGTTATCATCTGACTACTATTTTTTAAATTTAAAAATAATTTTTTTTTAATTTATTTAAAAATATTTTTTTGATTTATTTTTAATCTTTAAAATTTTAAATGCAATTCGCTTTAAAAAAATTAGCAAAAATTTAAAATTCCCAAGAAAAAAAATCATAATAGAAACTTGTGCTTTAAATACTTCTATAGTAGGGAATTAAAAGTACATAATTAAAATTTTCAAAAAAAAACTTTTTAATTTAAAACTCTAATTAAAGTTAGTAAATAAATTTAAAAACGGTGGAGAGAAAAACTTTGAAATTATTTGGTTTATAAAACATTATGAATATAGAAAATTTTCACAAAAGAAATTATAATATTTAGTAATTTTCACATTAAAAACTTTTGCTTGAGGGAAATTAGTAAACATATTAAATTAATTAAAATTTTTTAAAAAAGAGAAATTTATGTTATCTTCTGACTTCATTTTTTTTTATTTACAAATAATTTTTTATTTATTTTTTTATTAATTTAAATTAAAAATAAGTTTTTTTTTCATTTTTAATTTAAAACATTTCGTTTTATTTCCCAAGGTCCCAGGGAGGAACAAAGGGCCTTTGCTATAATTTGCAGAAAATACCTTTTTATAGGGAGTTTAGCGAGTGCAACAACCACTGAGAGGACATTGCGCAATTTCTTGTGGACAAATGAGAAAGTGTCCTGCTCAAAACACGATTTTAATTTCCGTGAAGGGAAGTATGAAATTTCCTACAGCGCTGGCACGAAATTCCTATAGAGCGAGCAGAGCTTTTGCTCACGACCGATAGATGGCGCCGCAGAAGCAGGTTGGGATTTTTATGGGAAAATTTATTATGGGATATTTTATAATGGGAAATTATAAAGGTCGTAAATTGGGAATTTAAGAGTGACCGGAATTTTTAACCGGCACAAGAAAAACAATTCGTTTATTTGAAGACTAGCAATTGAAGTATATAAAACATACTTCAAGGCTGATATGTGGTTTGTATTAAAAAAAAATTGTGCTTAAAAGGCAAAGGTGTGGGTATCGGGTGTTTTCTAAGCTGTATGAGAACTACATATTGATATCATAAGATTATGATACAAAAATTCATTCCAACCATATTTCTGTATTGATTTAAAAACACCCCATCCGTTGCAGCTTTGCCTGTTTTGGATGGATGATGCTGAAGAATATCTCATATACATATATTTCCCTATAACTAATATATATACGCATATTTTTATTATAAGAGGCGGTAAAATTCTTTAAAAAAAATTTAAAAATAAAAAAAAAATTTAAAAAACTAAAAAAAAATTTTGTCAAAGTCTCAACTTGCTTTTATTTAAAATATTCTTTTTAGTCATATTGTAGTTTTGGTCTCATTATTTTGTTGTTTTTTACTTTGCATCTTAATTTCAAAATATATTTTTTTATTATTTTTTGAAATATTTAATATTTAAT
>JAYXIM010008078.1:0-53322 GCA_037575425.1 Anastrepha fraterculus | reverse complement strand
ACGCTCATACGAGATTTTGAGCCTACATACGGCCACTCGAAGCAATTCCCCATCGAAAGTAATGGTTTGGGGCGTAATGACCGCTGATGGACGCTCTCCAACCGTTTTTATCGAGCCTGGTGTCAAAGTGAATGCGACTTATTATCGGGAAAATGTTTTAGAAGCTGCTTTAGAGTCGTGGGCACGCAAACATTTCGGTCGTAGACCATGGACGTTCAAACAACTCGGGACCATGTCATAAAGCTCGTCTGAACCAAGAATGGTGAAAAAATCATGTTCCACGCTTCATTTCGTCCACACAATGGCTTTCGAATTCGCCAGACGCAAATCCGATGGACTATTCCATCTGGTCCATTTTAGAGAACAAGGTGAGGACTAAAAAATATGCCAGTATGGGTGCGCTAAAAGAAGCGATTATACGAGAATGGGCCAAAATACCTCAAGATCACATTCGTGCACATGCTTTGAAGGCTATAGTCAAGGCAAAAGGTGGTTATATCGAGCTAAAGTGAATATATGTTGAAATTGTAATCATTTTTGAAGAATTTTGTCTTTAAAATCAATGAAAACTAATTTCATACAAAAAAGTTATGGTGTTTTGAATAGGTAACACTTCATATCGTTCACCCTGTATTTTGATTACATTTAAAAAACAATTTTTAACTAGTTTTATTTTTAGTAATAAAACTTGAATTTAATTTAAAGTCTGTTTAAATAGAGTTTTTGCCATATGTGGATCTAAAATTTTTGAATGAATCACTTAAAGGCTATTTTAGTTTTTTAAATGTATTTTGTTCCATTATTTCTCATTGTATTAAAAACAAAAATTTAACAATATTCCTTTTTAACGATAAACTTAAAATTTTGTTTGATGAATTGGGTATTTTTTATTATTTAAATAATTTGAATATTTTTTTTAATGTAGTTTTCTCTATTATTTTTCATTGTATTTTTTTTTTTTTTTTAGAAATAAATTAAAAATGTTTTGATGTTTTTGTTTTTAATATAAATATGAATCTAAAATTTTCGGATGAATTGTGAATTTTATTTTTTAATGGATTGGATACTTTTTGTTATTTAAATAATTTTAAGATTTTTTGAATTTATTTTTCTCTATTATTTTTCATTGTATTTTTAAAATTTTTTTTTTTTTTTAAGAAATAAATTTAAATTTTTTTTGGATTTTTAAAAGTTTTTTGTTTTTAATATATGAATCTAAAATTTTTGAATGAATTTGAATTTGACTTTTTGAATTTTTGTTATTTAAATAATTTTAATATTTTTTAAATTTATTTTTCTCTATTATAATACACATTTTTTTTTGTATTTTTGTTTGCATTTTGGTTTTCTGTTTTTTTTAGAAAGAAATTTAAAATTTTTTTATAATTTTTAAACATTTTTTGCTGGTATCGTTTTTTAATATATGAATCTATTGTAAAATTTTTGAAAGAACCACTTAAAGATTTTTTTTTATATTAGTGTGAAAATAAATATTTCATGATTTTGAGTGTTTTAACGAATAGTTTAAATTTATATTTGCAATAACTGCATGGATTGTGAAAAGTAATACAAATTTACTAATAAAGAGGTTGTAAATCCATTCGCTTTTTAAATAATGAAAGAGTTAATTTTTTTCTAAATTTTGTTGAATTCATAAAACAAAACTTCAAAGCTAATTTCATAATTTCAGGTTCTTCGCCTTACTCCACATACAGTTTAAATAAAGTTTAAAGACCAGAAATAGATAACCAATTTTTTTTTTGTTTTTTGCTTTGTATTTTTTTTTTGCTCTCACAGGAAGCAGCATCGAAAGCCTTAACCTTAATCGCGCTATACATCCAAACTCCCACCGACCTGCACCTGAGTTCGTAAACAAATGGTTGTAGGTACATGTGAATATATGTGTCTGTATGTGCGTGCTAATGCGGGCCATTTGAAGCCAAATACAAATGCACTTAAAAGAAATGAGTTGACACACCTCCAATAATGACGACAAAAAAGTTGGCTGAAGCGCATGAATATAAACGCACACCTGCACAGTGGAGAGGGGAAAGAAACGTGAGGTTGGGTGAACAGAAAACCTGCAGTAGGATGGGCAAAAACAAAACACAAAAAAAAAGGAAAGAAGTTGGGTATGCACTTGAGAGCGCACAAAGCCATTTAAAGTTTGGAAAAGAGAAATCCATGCAGCAGTGCGAGGAAAGGGACGGAGGCACAAACTGCTCTAGCAACCTTTCGTGGAAAGCGATTAAGAGGCAGAATAAGCGAAAAATCATTCATTCATTGAGTGCTCGTGCGCTTTAAAGGGCAAAACAACGCGAGCACACACACACCCACACACACAAATAAACAGCTAAATAGGCTAACGGCTGGCTGATAAGAAAGGTAAACAGAAGCAAGGCGAGGCCAAACGAGACGAGACGACTACAAGCAGCAGTGGCTGCAATAGATCGCTGGGAGTGACGGCAAAGAATGTTAAACTGTCACGTTACCGAAAATATGGCGAGTAGGCGAGCAGACGGTCCGCCTACCACCATCCACAATCCAGGCAAATACTCGTATTTAGACCGACGACGACCAGCGTATGCAAAGCACTACTGTGATTAATTGACGGAATTTGATGGCACTGAGCTTTAGGCACAATTTCTAACGCCCAACCGGTGGCTTAGAAGAGCCTAAGCAAAAAAAAAAAACAACAACCAAAAAGGCAAAGGAAAGACCGTAAAGACATTTCCTTTATGACCAGGTTAATGGCGCTTAAGCGCGGTGGCAGCAGTTAGGTCAGCCGGACAGCCAGCCAGCCAACAGCCAGAACCAACAGTTTGCAAAGGAAAAGCCAATAGAGCCCATTGAGTTGCTCACCAAATTCAATGGCATTAACATTTTGAAAACGAAGTAGATTAGCATTTTCGTAGTGGCACATCGACACATACACACGTTTTTCAAGTGCTTTTATGCCGAGGGTCGGGCGGGCTGGCTACGCAAGTGGCAATGCAATCAACCAACCCTACTTTTTCGCAACACTTCATTTTTTTGCTGCCCTCACTTTATTTTTTCCGTTTTAGTATGCCACTTAAATGTTGTCCTCAATATCCTGTTCGTTTACGTTATTGCTTGGATTTCCTGTCGTGCGTTTTTGAATGATTTCTGCCTTCTTTTGGTTGTTTTCTGTTGAGGTTTAAATGAGAAGGTGGGGTTGTGTGCCAGTTTTTCGGCGCATGTAACTATTTTTGGATTTCCATTGTTGTTGTTATTGTTATTGCGGCTTATTGTTGTTGCTTTTGCTTATTCCATATCACATAGCCTTCAAGCTGCATTTTTTGTCTCGCTGAATTTGCATCTTAACTGGGTCAATAAATGCCTCACTGCTGATACAGGATAGCTTACACGAGGGTGGTTCAGAAAGTAGGGGGAAGAAAGGAAATTCTATATCGTGGAAACAAATACAAAGCGGCATATTTCAAATGTTCTCAATCTAACTGCAAATCGTGTGTGAGTTTAGCTGCTTGTTGCTATGACCCAAAAGAGAAGACCTCAGGCTTTCGGTTGTATGACTTACAAAAGGCGCTCAGCTAGCGTCACGTAGTTTCAGATTAAGTTAACCAACGCGAACGAAAAAAACATAGAGGATCACAGGATCTCTGGCTTAATCAGCGGTGCGAGAGATGGCTACGGAGTCAGAGAATGGCCGCCGTCATAAAGTCACCGCACTCATCATTCTCTCATGCCGCCCTCAGTACTCACATTTTATTACTGCTACCCTAGTTTTACTTAGGCTAATCAAGGAAGATGTGAGCTGCTTCCCTCGCGACGAACAAAACTCACACTTTATAAGGCTCTCATCATTCCCGTCCTATTGTATGGCCCAGAAGCTTGGACGATGAGAACATCTGATGAGGCGTCTCTTTGAGTTTTTGAGAGAAAAATTCTGCGGAAGATTTTTGGACCTTTGCTCGTTGGTGATGGCGAGTAACGCAGACGATGGAACGGTGAGCTGTATGAGTTTTACGACGACATAGATAAAGTGCAGTGAATAAAGATCCAGCAGCTACACTGGCGGGGTCATGTCGTCCAAATGGATACAAGCGCTCCAGCTCTCAAAGTATTCGATGCGGTACCAGTTGATGGTAGCAGAGGAACAGGAAGGCCCCCTCTACGTTGGAAATATCAGGTGGAGAAGAACTTGGTTTCTAGCGCTGGATAGTACGCGGAAGAAATGACTGGCTCGCTTTGTTAAACTCGACCAAAATCACGTAAGCGGTTATCGCGCCAATCAAGAAGAACAGGAAGATTGGACAAATATAAAATGCCTCTTTCGATTACGACTGAGAGGAATGACTCAATTCAGAGAATAATATGACTATCGTCAGTGTTTGCAAGTGCACTCTTACTCAGCTCGGCTCAGTTGTGTGCCTCCTTAATTCGTCTTTCTCTTTTTGATTGGAGCGATAAGCGCTTAAGTGATTTTGTCCGTTATCCCAGGCTTTGCTTTGTTTTTCCTTGGAGGAGGAGGGTCCCAAACCAAACGCACAACCAGATATCCTAGGGTGCTTTGCCTTCTCACATTAGCTCGCTCTCAAACAGATATTCGGAAGCTACCCGTAGGATACTTGGGCGAAGCCGGAAGCTGTGAGTTGCTAGAGCCGTTTGCACATTAATCGTAGTCCTGACCACTACCAAGTGAATGTCGATCAGAGACTTTCTCCACTTGTGTGGACTTCTACACATGAAGCCTTCCTCTTTAACTCGTCTACAAGTTGGAAATTCATGAACTGACAAACTTTCAGAGAAGACTGGAGTGAGGATGCGAATCCATTTTCACACTGGATCGGTTCAAGCTTAACACGAGGGTCTGGGATGAGTGTCTGAACGGAAGTCCTTCAAATATCACTCTGTTGGTAGCTACAACCTCAAATAAAAATGGCATCTGCCTCATCAGTACAGTGCCTTTCAGGCTGTATTGATGATTACTTTAAATACCTCGTCACTAGTGGGACCTTCTATGATTAATTTCATGCGAGAACCAGACGGCTGAAAAAAAAGTTGCTGTTTACAGAAGTGGCTCTGAATTGTAGTTAATCCCTTAATGAGATGACGGAAGCATTCCATGGCCCATGTCTTGGGTTCGGGGACACTGTGACATAGAGGATATCAGCGTGGTTGATGAGCCAGCTCCTTGTCATTGTAGCTCCTAACCTGATATTAACAGCGGTTTTATTTTAGCTATACCTTTCACCATTCCTCTGTGGAACAATATGACGACTCACGCCAAAAATAGGAGGAGCAACTCAGCCAAACGCGGGGCGAAGCACTAATTAGTGAAGAAGCTTTGGCAATTTCGAAGCAAAATTAGTGTGCTGAGCCTATCCCTCAACATTGATCGACAGCTTCGGCTGCCAATATCTACCTGTGTGTCTACCTTCACAGGAGTCTACTTTCTCTGCCATCTGTCCGAAGCTGTTTAGCCAAAGCGCTTGAACGCTCGACGGATTCTTCTTTAACGAAGTTATGTATCTTAGGGTCACTATTTTTAAGAACCTGACATAATTCTATTTGAGCGCGGAATTGGTTTTAGTGAGCAGAGGATATTGCAAACATTCTGTCTGTTCTGAGAGGAGCTTAAGTGTGTGTGACTAAGGATAACCGCTCAAACTAATCTAAGCTTAAGTGGTGCGGAGTGACTGAAGACTCGATGGAGCATAAATGAAATGAAATTTTGCGCTTCAAGGAGCTTTTGTGGCCATGCATACAGCTATTGTCCTTTCTCTCTCTGCTCGCCTTTGACGCCCTTCCATACATCGTCTCAGTATCAGCACAAATTTTCTTCATTACTTCAATCAATATTTATCAGGTAAATAATGCTTTATTACAACATCTCACTATAATGGCTTGTAAACATACTTTTCGTACGCACTGCTATTGAATATTTATTGATATTTAATAATGCATGTCATAACGGGTTTGAATGCAGGCAAAAAAACAAAAAAAAGCAAAAAATCTCATTACATTGTGCGCACAATTTTCGCGTTAATTCTTAATTACATTTGGCATTGTTTGTTGTTATTGTTCTTTTAATGCAACTTTTATTTGGAAGGCGCCCATGATTGCTAATTGTTTGTGCGCACAATTGGCCATTGGTGAATTTGCTATTATATATTGACTATTAAATTATTAAAATGAGCAGAGCGCGAGCATTCATTTGAATACCAAAACAAAAAACGAAATTAATTATAAATTTGTGATTACAAAATATTGTTGCAAAAAAAAAGAAAAGTGTTGTAAAAAAACAAATAATTTTATAATGAAAAAGGCCATGTAATTTGAAAAAGGGATAATCCATAATTTAATTAAAAATCGTATGAGCAAATAAGCAAAGCGCAATAAATTTTTAAGTAAAACATTCATGGCTGTCTGTACGTACATGGAATATAAAGGAATTTTTTTAATAACAATTTTTGCTAAAATTTTTTTGGATTTAATAAAATGCATAATGAAATCTGCTTAAGACAAATAAAATTTATTATTAATATAATTTGTAGCTAAACGCATTTACAATTTTTGCATCATTTAAATTGTTTTGTTTTTTTAATACATTTTCTTTAATGTGTTATTATGGAACAACATCAAAGACACAAATCACAAATAGGAGTTAGAGCTCGGCCAAACACCTAACAGAAGTGGATGATATTTTAGTTTTTATTATTTTTTCATTTTAACTATTAACTGACTTAAGTAAATCTATCGCGCTTTACGCTCACAAGTTCAAGGGAAAACTACTCCAGTTAATGTTTAGTCTTACGTATATTCGAATTTAATGATTGTGATATAAAAATATTTTGGAAGAAATATATATCTTGGCTTATTTGGGAAAAATTTTATTTGAAGAAATATTAAAAAATATGTTCTGAACAATTTAAAATAAAATGTTAGAAAATATTTGTAAACAATTTTTAGGTTAAAAAATGTATTTAAGGAATTTAAGAATAATTAAAACTAACTTTAAAATGTTATAATATAAATAAAAATTATAAGAAATCTAAAAAGAAATGTTGAGGAAATGTTATTTATGAATTTAAAAAAGTTTAAAACTTTTATAAAATGCATTGAAATTACCAAAAAACAATTATAAAAATGTTGAAAAATTATTAAAAAAAAATGTTGAGAACATTTTTGCAAATAGTTTTAGTTTTTTTTTTGTAAACAATTTAGTTTAATTTAATAACAATTTTTTTTATTAAATAAGCTACTTTTTTTGTAAAAAATTTAATTTAATTTAATAATAATTTTTTTTTATTAAAAAAAAATGTAAAAATATTTGCTTTCAAAGCAATGTATTCGAGAATTAAAAAAAAGTCTAAAATGTTTATAAAATGTTTTAAAATAATTAAATATTTCCAAAGATTTTTCATTTTTTTTGGAAACAATTTAATTTAAGTTTTGTTTAAACAAAAAATTTATAAAAATATCAAAGCAAATGTATTCTAGGAATAAATAAACAAAAATCTTTATAAAATATTGTGAAATAATAAAAAAAAGAATAAGAAAAAAAAGACAAAAAAAAACACTTATTGAAATATGCTCTGTTTGATTCGACATTAATTCGTGCCGAAATAACATCAAACAGCGACATAAACTTTCGCATCGGCTCATTTCAGCCACTTGTTGTTGTTCAAATTGTTCTATGGTATTTTTTATATGAAATATGGACTTATTTCGTAGAGGTCTGAGGGGAATATTAAAAGACAAAAGCGGTGATAGTTCAGGTGAATCCATTCTATTTTCCTTTACAAAACAATACCATGAATTTTCTTTCTGTTTGAAAGAAAGTAAAAATTCGACAGCATGGGATTATGAGGAATCACTTTTATTATTAATTTTTTCAAGCAAATCTTTATAACGGAGTTAAATTTTTTTTTGATTTTTAAAACGAAAATAGAAAAATAAATAAAAAAACATGAAATACTTCGCTTCTCATTTTATTCCCTTGACATAATATATTTTCAATGTTTTGTTTTATTTTTTAATAAATTGATTTATTTTTTTAAATTTATTTAAGGGGACAGATACCTGTAAAATTTCAAAAAAAAATTTTTTTCATAAAATGTTAATATAATCCTTTAAGAAGATGTCAAAAAATTTTTAGAACGTAAATTTAAGTATTTCTTATATTATAGATCGTCAACCGTGACGACTCTATTCTTTGCGTTCGAGCGCTAGGAGAAGTATAGTTACGTTGGCGACTTTAGACGCGTTTTTCTCAAAACTATATTTTTCGGCCATGATAAGCTCCTCATAAAAAATATCTGCCGTTCGGAGTCGGCTTGAAACTGTAGGCCCTCCATTTGTGGAACAACATCAAGACACACACCACAAATAGGAGGAGGAGCTCGTCCAAACACCCAAAAAGGGTGTACGCGCCAATTATATATATATATATATATATATATATATATATACATATATTTTTCGAATTGGCGTGCACGATAATAACTCGAAAAGTTATCTACCGATCTCCTTGAAATTTTGCACTCATCTTTTTTATGATATTACTTTCTATGTGAGTTTACAATTTTTCGAAAAAATAATTTTGCCGAAGCAAAACTAGTAGGAAAATTCGCCCCAAAATTCTTTTTTTAAGCATTTTATTCCGCGAATTGTTTTTTTCTTTTTTATTTTTTCTATTTTTAATCCATATAGAATGAGTTATGGCATTAATAAACAACAAAAAAATTGTTTTTTTGTATTCAGGTCACTGACGCCGATGCTACAATGTCCGCCGATTGAGAGGCCCTGCTGCGACCTTCCTGGAAGAATTAAGTGTACATTCGCCATTTTAAATGATTAAAATAAAAAAAAATATATTATTTTAATATATAAATGAACTGTATGCCAATTTTGAAAAAAATACATTGACATCTTCATTTTAAATAATTTCAATGAAAATCAGAGAAAATATGGCCGTTTACAGGTATCTGTCTCCTTAATTTTTGGCTTAGCTAAAGCCAAATTTAGCTTTTAAATTTTTTTGATCTGCTGAATTTAGTTCAACTTTTCTATTCTTTTTTCATTTAAACCACTTTTATTATCAGTACTTCGCAGCCAATTTCCTCTTGTTTGTTTTAGTTTTTTCGCAATTTTCAGTTTTTTAGTTATTTATTTTTCAAACTTTTTGTTTTTAAAATTTTTTGAAAATATAATATTTTATTTTTCATTGCATCCCTTTGTAATATATTTATAAAATTTTCATGGACATTTTTTAATCTTTAAACTTTTTTGATTAGATAAATTTATTTCAAATTTTGTTCTAGTTTTTATTATTTTTAATTTTTTGTTATTTTTTCTATTTCAATCCTTTTTATTACAATTGTTTTGCTAAACACTTTCTGTCGTCCATTTAATTTTTTTGCAAATTTTCAGTTTTTTGTTATTTAGTTTTTTTTTTGTTCTTAAATTTTCTTAATTTTTTTAAATTGAAAAAATAGTAATAAAAGAAAAATATTTCGTTTCGTATTTTCTTAATAATATATTTGTTAAATTTTCAAATTTGTGAAATCTTTAACACGTTGGCTGCCACGTCGCACGTTTTCATGCGACACGTAAATGTTACCCTGAGGCCACGTCACACATTTTTGAACATTTTAATATGGAATTTTACATAGAATTTGGATTCTCTGGCCTGTGGTGAACATTTTGGTATATTTCCGTTGTGTATTTTGAATGGTATTTTTTTGGATAATAAAAAGGTTGTAAATTAAAATGTGTCTTTTTATTAATTCTTTTAAAAATTAATTCATTTATGAACAAAACAAATATAAAAATATATATGTATGTAAATTCAAATGGAAATCAGTAGAAAAACAATATTTAGGAAAACATTCTACACATAGTTGCGGTTTATTGGGCAGTAGGTGGTGGTCCTTTTCAAGCTCTTTCTGGCTGTTACTCTATAAGCAGATTTTTTGTGACATGGCATAACACAATACACAAACACGCCTTATTGTTTTTCCGTTGTCGTCCTTTCTTTTTGTATAAAATGTTTTCCTTTTGTTATGGGTTCTGGAGGCATGAAGTCCAACAAAGCATTTGAAGTCTTCTGCTGGAACTTGGTTATTGAATTTTGTTTGTTTGTAGCCTTTTTATATATTATAAAGGCATTTATGACAGACATTCCTAGTAACAGTTCAAAAGCCACTTTGCGGTACCACTTAACCCCTCTTCTGAGAGTGGTGGCGTAGGCGGTCACTTGATCGGATATATCAACACCTAAATTGGCTTTGTTGTAATCAATAACAGCAAGAGGTTTTTCAAAAGCTCGTTGCCTTCGCTTCCTGGTGGAAAGCTAAGTAAAATAAACCAAAAATATCAAATACAACTCAAAAACTACAGAAAATTACTGTCGCACATTTTCCTGCAACATGTTTTATGATCCCCAGGCCATGTCGCACAGTGGGAACTTTTCATGTAGACTGCGGCCATAAATCAATTTTTTTCACATCGTTCGATTTGCATGAAATTTTCAAAATTTATTAACAACTAATTAAGAATTGTTGGTTTATAATTTTAGACCATAATCTTTATTATTTTTCTGTACACAGTATGTCAAAGTTAAGGTATGACAACATACTTGAAATATGGGAGTTCAAAGTGCTATATTTGAATGCTTGTTATTTACATATGAAACATCACACAACATTTCTAAAAATGCAATTCGTAAGAACCATTTTTCTTTATTAAAAATGACAAAAAAAAAATAAATTCCTAAAAAATGGAAAAAAGTTGCATGTAGCATATATACAGCCCAAAAAAATGAACATTTATCATTTTCAAAGGACTAGAAAATATATTGCACCGCTGAGCACCGCATTAAGACTTATATCAAATTAAAGCTTGAAAATTCAGCTAAAAGTTAAAGAAAACAAGACATAGCCCAGCTTAGCACAGCGATTTATACACAACAAAAACCACAAACAACCATGCGCGAAATTCAAAGAAAACCGCAAATGTTATAAATAGCGAAGTAAATAGAATGAATAATGAAATTCAAAATTTGAAAAATTCTGAAATTGAGGTGTTTAATAGGAAATTTACAATATCACGTAGTTTAGCGATGACAATGATAGATGGGAAAGTTGCTACAACTGTTAGTAAAAGTTCCTCTATGGCAGTTTGTTTTATATGTGGAGCAAAGCCCACTGAAATGAACGATTTAAATGCTGTGATTTTAAGAGAAAATTCAGCTGAATCTTTGAAATTTGGAATTTCTCCGCTTCATGCGAGAATTAAATTTATGGAGTGTATTTTGCACATCGCATATCATAAAAATTTTGCAGCATGGAGGACAAATGAACATACAAAAGAACAGAAGGAAGAAACTAAAAAAGAAATTCAAAGAAACTTTAGATCAGTACTGGGATTAAAAGTTGATATTTTTAAGCAGGGTATGGGTACAACCAATGATGGAAATGTTTCTCGAAGATTTTTTGAAAATCCAGAAACAACGGCTGACATAACTGGTGTTAATAAAAATTTAATTCACCGATTTAAAATTATTTTAAATACCATAAATAGTAGGAAACCTATAGATACCAACAAGTTCCACGTCTATGCATGGACACTGCAAAATTAAATGTAGAACTTTATGCGTGGTATTATATGCCCATTACTGTACATAAAGCTTTGATTCATGGCAGTAAAATTGTATCTGAGGCTATATTGCTATATTATTGTTTGATAAATGTTTATATTTAATCACAACTATTAATATTTTGTTTTACAGGAATGTTATCTGAAGAAGCTCAAGAAGCCATGAATAAGAATTACAGAAACTGTCGGCAATTTCATTCGCGCAAAAGTTCCCGCATTTCTACGAATGAAGATGTGATGCATCATCTTCAAATATCATCTGATCCATATATTAATTCATTTAGAACAAAATTGCAGTTAAAGAAATTGGAATACCATGATGATGTAAAAAAATTATTAAAAGATTGAAAAAAAAAAAAAAATTTTATTGCAGTACTATGAAAAGTAGGCGTAAAAATAGTAGGAATAATTTGAAATTCACACCAAATATTGAAAACTTTTTAAAACGTAAATGTACCAAATTTTAAAGTTTGACCTAAAATTTTATGCCAGTTAGAGCATTTTTTAAGTTAGTATTGTATGGGAGGTGGTCGTAAGAGGGGGCAGATTTTTACAAAATTATTACCCAATATTAGGAATTACACAAAATACAAGTATACAAAATTTTGTTATTTGTTTTTTAATTTTATGGAAGTTATGGCTACTTTATTGTTAAGGTTGTGTGGGAGGTAGGCGTAAAAGTGGGCGGATTTTTTTGATTTTTTGACTAGAAGTTTAAAATGTCTTAAAAGTGATTTCTGCAAATTTTCAAAGTTCTAGAATGACTCCTTGTATTTTTGGCCGCTGTGGCACCACTGTGTGTCGCATGAAAATGTGCGACACAAAAAAACCATTATAACTGCAAAATTAGCGACCAACATAAAGTCGCGAGTAGTCAAAACTTATTTTTAGGCACTAAGAAACAAAAAAGAACATAAATAAGTTGTTGGCCTCAGGTGACCAAAATTGTTAAATGACACTGCTACTGAACGATCAAAATGCTAAAGAGGCTTTGGCAGCCAACGTGTTAATTTTTGGGCTTGGTTAAATTTAATTAAAAAAATTGTTGCTACTTTTTTATATTTTTTTAAATTGGTTTTTCAATAGCAAACACCCTTTTTATACATTTTTTGTTGTGAATTTTCCGTTGTTCTTTTAATTTTTCGCAATTTTAAGTTTTTCAATTGTTTGTTTCATAATTTTTTTTATTTTTAGAATTTTTTAATTTTCTTCAAATTGAAAAAAAAAACGATTTCGTTTTTTATTTTATTCCCTTTGTTATATATTTGTCATATTTTGATTGGATTTTTTCTAATTTTTGAAATTTTTAATTTTTAAATTTCTTTGGCTTTAATTTACTTAAAAAATTATTTTTCGACTTATTTTTTTTTTTTAGTTTAAATTGTTTTCATGCAAATTTCCTGTTTTGCATTTTAATTTTTTACTAATTTTGAGTGCTTTAGCTCTTTGCTATTTTGTTTTTATTTATTTTTTTATTAAAATTTATGTTTTAAATATATCCTTTTATTTTATTTTATCATATTCCTTTTATTACAAAATTTCACATGCAAACTACCAGTTTTTTTTTCAAATTTTTCACTATATTTATTTTCGTTTTTAATGCCGCGCCATTTGCTAAATTTATTTTCATTCTATGCAAATGCATATTTTGTGGTAATTTTATTCAAATTAGATGACATTATGGCGTACTTGAAAATATTTGGAATATTGGCCAATATTTGTAGCAGCAAAATTTGGAATTTCCTGTGGTTTTCTGCTTGAATGCAAATTAGGATTTCGTATTTAATAATATTTGTAAAAATTGTAAATTGCAAATAGCTAAAATTGAAAATATTTCCGACGAAAGTTTTATAAATAAATATAATTATATAATTTAGAAAATTCAGTGTGCTAAAACTAAAATTAAAATTATTAAAATATTATTAAAAAAAATTAATACAGAAAATTATTTTAAGTGAATTTTCAAATTAAATAATAGGCGTATTCTGAAAATCAACTTTTTGACTATAAAATTTTAAGAATAAGGATTTATTTTAATTCATTTAAAAATTTTTAAAAACATTTGAATGCAATAGCAGAAGTTGTGGAACCTTTTAGAGAAAAAGTATGTTGAGCGCTTTCTCTGTAACTGTTCGGGTTTGGCAGCCAGACGATTCAGGTCACTGGGTGCTTCTTTCTTCGACAGTCTTGGGCAGTGCGCCAACCTAACTCACTTGAATCTTCTCCTTTATATCAACAGCTCCGGCTGGCTGTAGTTGTCTGCCCGTTGGAGGTCTTAAAATGGTATCAAAACGGCGGTTTAGTGGTGTTTGGGGGATGCCAGTATTTCTGGAGATTCAACTATTTCATCTATCTACCCACCTGAATGCATCAGCCAGGTATTTAGAGGAGTTTTGGTACCCCTATCAAAAATTACTGAAACCCTTAAATTAGGTAAAGTCTTGTGCGATTTTAGCTGAATGTGATGACTTTGTATGTCCTTACGGGTAGCTGTGACTGCTGTGCCCTTAAAACAACTACAATTCTTATTTAAACGCAGCGCAAGTTGAAGCCTGCTTTAAATGACCAATTTGATTACTGACTTCACCTGCTTGGCAATTTTTATATTTTGACTACTTTAATACCTGACAGCTGTCATATAAGTACTTACTTACATACATACGCATATTCCAATTATTCACTCAATTGATATGACAAAGAAGACCTTATGTGTCAATTACAATAAACTTGAAAAGCTTATTAAACGCATCACAACATTTGACGCCGGAAATGCGACACTGTTTCCATTTCAATTACTTCATTGTAGTTTCTGTTTTCATTTGCACTGCTTCGCACACACACATACACAGATACTCATCCACTCATATTCGCTTGCGGAATCACTTCTTTTTAAGCGTTTTAATGACAACTGTGTCAATTACGCACAGTTGCATCGCTCGTCTGTCGCACACACGAAATGCGGTCAACTGCCAGTCATTGAAACTTGAAACGGCACGCCACAATGCGATATACTTTCCGCACTCAAAATACGACCCTTAATGCCAACTGAGCCGTTCAAAATAGAAATGCAATGAAAAGTGGATGGGGTGGCGTTGTAGAGTAGTGTCTTTCGCATCTATGCCGTTTGTTAAAACAATTCATTTATTTGCACTCATTCACTCGTGTCCTCTACACGCTGCACGCTGCAAACTCGCTTTATGCCCTTAAGTATGTAATGAAAATAGATAAAAAATAGCCTACAGTTAGACACATAGCCACAGGTTGCGTACAAGCAACTACTCAACAGCGTTGCCTAGTCGCAGTTGGAGCGGTAAGAGTGACATGCCCATGTGTACTTACACACTTGTAGTCACTTTCTATTTTTTGCTTGTTAGTTACGCCTTAAAGTAGGCTATTTGTGGCGCGCGCGCTACACGTCATTTCGGAAGTTTTGTTGACAAACAACAACTCTGACTAAAGCATAGCGCACAAGTGGTACGAAAAGTTGCACAATGGTAGTAAATACAAAAACTAGAAATAAAAGCAGCGAAAAGTATGCAATGGTGCAGAGAGCGACGCTAAATTAAAATAAAAATAGAAATAAAAATCAGTGCAGTTGCGAAAAGTGAAAACAAAAGCAGGTTAATGACAGTAATTGCGCTGATGTGTAACTACATGCGGGTATATTATAAAAAAAAACGTTTACATACTCATAACGGCATGTGCATGCACGCTTACGCCTGAAAGCACACAGCTTAGTCGTTGCTTGGGCTATCGCTATCTATGTGGAAATAATGTCTGCGCTCGTATGTGTGCGTGTGCGTGTGCGTGTGCGTGAATGTGAAGTAGGTTATGTTGGTGTGCTTGAACTACTTTGTTGATAATGGTTGAACGGTTAATGCAGCTATGATTTATTTCAATGGAAAAAATGCGGGAAATAAAAAAAAAAAAATAATTAAGGCATTTTGCAGGATTGCTTTACTAGCTTTGTATAGTACGGCGGTCGCCGTAGCCGAATGGGTAGGTGCGTGATTACCATTCGGAATTCACAGAGAGGTCGTTGGTTCGAATCTCGGTGAAAGCAAAATTAATAAAAACATTTTTCTAATAGCGGTCGCCCCTCGGCAGGCAATGGCATACCTCCGAGTGTATTTCTGCCATGAAAAAGCTACTCATAAAAATATCTGCCGTTCGGAGTCGGCTTGAAACTGTAGGTCCCTCCATTTGTGGAACAACATCAACACGCACACCATAAATAGGAGGAGGAGCTCGGCCAAACACCTAACAGAAGTGTACGCGCCAATTATTTATTTTTTTTTTTTATAGTAATGACTGAATTTAAATTTCATTTAAAATAAATAAAATGGCTCAAAGACTCTGCGCTTTCTTTTATTTACGGTCTGTGCGCCTAAAAATATGAAAGTATATTAGTGCGTTAACCAGAGGTAGGAAGAGGCAGAAAAATGCGTTAGTGAAAGTTTCAAGATTTTTCCAATCGAATTTAGTTGTATTAAGCCCTAAATAATTTGATTTAATGCAGCGAATGTGCTTAATATGCATCATCATTCTTTAGCACTCAAAAGTATGCAATCATTTGTAAACCTACTGTATTTCACATGCCCACAAGCATCCAATTTTTGAAAGCCCTTAGGGATTTTTGCAATTTTAGACTTTTATACAGTATGCTAGCACCTAAAACTATGCAACAGTAGCTTTGAACGATTTCATTTGCTTATCGAAATCGATTAACGCAAACCTCATTAATATTCGATCGCTTTTTCTCCTTCGTATTGACTTCAAATACGATAAAAGCATGCGCCTACTTGTCAAATTCTCTTCTATCTGAGCTTTTCCAGTTATCAACTCAGTGTAAAGCCTCCAATTCGTTCATTAATATTTTAGTCATCCCTTTCAACATTCATGAAGCGAAAAAGTAGTGCTAGCCTACATAAATTTACCGTTAGCTGCTGCATACTTGAGTACCAAAGCAATCAACCTTAACAACAGCACATCATCGACTTCGCATTTAACTGTCGGTTCAGTGCGCGTTTAGCAAGCGTTTGAGTTCTTCATCAGCATCAACCCGTAAAAGAAGAAGAAAACAAATAAGTGAAAATCGTGTAACTGACTCCAGTCGCCCTTTCCCACAAACATTAGCTCACGCGGTGTGCACAAATTAATCTCTTTATGTTAATTTTGTTCGATGCGCCTAAAAGTTCATTAATAATTCATGAATTAAGCTAAACCAGCAAATTTACGTAGGAAAACTTGTATGAGCTAAAATGTTTTGAAGTTCTCAATACGTAAAATATTATAAGTTGTTGGGGAAATATTTGAAGTGCGCAAAACATTATAAATACCATACTTTTGGGCGTGCGAAACTAGCCACAGACGCCAAAGGTGAGCCGGGATGAGTAAGGTAAGGATGAGGAAAGTGAAGAAATGCATAATTAAGGTAGTTGGAGGGCTTAAGGTTACAGCTATAAGCGAAGAGTAGCCTACTTCTAGGCGCATAATGTGTATGGGAACAAGTTTGTGATGTTAGTTGGGTAATATAGGAGTTGTAGCTAAGGATCGAGGGGCATTTTATGTTATTAAGAATATTAATTAATTACATTTTTATGTATTTTTGTATATTTTATTAAACATATTTTAATAGTTAAGTTAGTTAAAGTGTTTTCTAATATCGGTCGCAACTCGGCAGGCCATGCCAAACTACGAGTGTATTTCTGCCATGGAAAAGCTCCTCATGAAAAACTATGTGCCGTTTGGAATCAGCTTAAAACTGTAGGTTCTTCAATTACTGGAAATTAATTATTTCAATTTATTATAAATATTGTTTTCAAAATAATGTGATTCACAAAAACAAAAACAAAAAAAAATATTAGTTTTAATTTCCAATTAAGACACATGGGCAACGTCGGTACAGCCTCAACACATGCGTTCTATATAACAAATAAATATTTTTTGAGCCGATCTGGACAGCAAAGGAACTCCTTATCGAACTGAGAAGGCATACGCCACGATTGCTGATTAGTTTCGTCATGAGACGCAACCCATGGGCCCAACGTATGGCCCGACAACCAAATATCTGTCTCCTGTAGGGAGAAGTTTGATACTTTGCAGCACTTTTGCTGTTTTGTTTTCCGGCATTTGTCTGGTCTATACTATGGGTAGTAAGTTTTGAAAGAATTCATCCGCTGAATGATCAGCTACATTTTATATTCCTCTGCCTTTCCCATGCCTCAAACTTCTTAGTTTCATCAAGACGTCAGGAGAATTTAACGAGGGGTCAACTGTGTGAAATGCAGCTACGAACGTTGCTTGAAAAGTCCGTGCAAAAATAAAAACTTCTTTCTTATTTTTCGACATAGTCTCCTTTTAGCCTTATACACTTAGCCATATGCTGTTCTAGTTTGCTCATCCCTTCCGCATAATCGGATTTTTCCAAGTCTGGAAAATAGCCATTCGTTTCTGCAATAACCTCCTCCTAATAAAATCTTTTTCCCGCCAGTGATTTCTTCAAATTGGGGAGCAAATAGTGATCCGAGGAAGGAAAAGGAAAATCATTCGACTTCTTACAGCCTCACTAGTGCCAAGCTGCACTGGTCAAATTCTGTCAGTCAAAGCTCCACAACTCTCTCAGTTTTCCTCTTGAAATGTTTACATAAAATTATGGAAGCGCTAGCCTTTTTAAATATGCAAGAAACGCAAAAATCGATTGAAAAAAATCGGTCAAATGAGCCCAAAACCTCACTCGTACCAAGTTGCTCTGGCTAAATTCTATTAGTTGAAGTTCTATAACTCGGCAAAGAAATATACCGATCTGCCTGAAACTTGGTCTATGCTCTTCCCAGATATGCTGGTACATAAATATAACCTCGATAAGTACCTGTAGTTCCATATCTCTGTCTTTCCGCGGACTTTTCAAACGACTCTTGTATATTCTCCTTTTCTCTACTTCCAATTCGAATTATAGCCTTAGCGCTTCGGTGTTCAATAATCATTTCTCGGCCTACTCAATCCAATTTTCAGTTAATTTCAAGAATGTCCTGCAAATTTATTTATAATGTTTTAATTATTCTGATTACACATCTCCGTGGGTATTTACTTTTTCCGAAGTGGAAGTCAAAGGAATGCAATATACTTCGATTTGCTTTATTTATTTTTAATTTACTTTCGCTCTTCCAATCACAGACTTTGCCTTGCCGTGATATTTATTTTTATTTACTTTTTTGTTTTGTGTGCATCAAAAGCGCAAAAGTGTTGAAAATACAGCTTTTTGAATACTTAAGTAGGCGTAAATAAATACAAAATTAAATAAAACAATAAATTGAAAATCGCGTTCAAGTGCAGTTAGGAAGACATTAAGGCAGCACACACACACAGCTACATATGTGACTGTGCATGTATTGCACACACACACACACGCACGTATGCTTCTACTCATGAGCATTCGCCTTTGTGCCTTCACAAAAGACACTTCACTTCGTACGCTCATTTAGTCACACGTCGACTTTGAGCCCAACGACCGACCCTCCGACCAGTCGACCTTTTATGCAACATTTCGAAGAGTTTTAAAACACGTTAACGCGCACACACAAAGCCACATGCGGCATATATAGGCATTAAACTTTCAAAAAAAAAAGGGAAATAAAAAAGAAAAAAATCTCTTAACCAGAGTCGAGTGCTAAGCGTTGCCTTTGGTAGGCTGCTTCTTTTCGCATGCCGTCGTATCAATGAAGGCACTTCGAAATTAACCGCAGTCAATGGTGGCGGGGCAACAACAAAGTTGACGATAAACGATGCTTTTACCCAACTGGCAGCACTTGAGCTGCGAGCTGCCAGCTGCGATCTGCTGCTGCTGCTGCAGCAACAACGACTCGTCTGTCTATAAACACATCGAGGTAGCTTCACAGCTCTCAACTTCCATTCAATTTACATTAAAGGCTGCTCCTCAACGCATCTCCTCGACTGCAAGCTGCCTTTGTATTTGCCTGTTTGATGATGAGGAAATTGACACGGCACTCTGGCTGTGTAATCTTTCCTCCAGTGCCTTTTGTGCATTACCCTATCGACTAGTCAAAGGCGAAGCTCCGTATATTAGTGCGCACATGCGTGTGTGTTAGTGTACATATATACATATGCATGTGTATAGGGCAGCTCAACCTTTAGCAGCTGCATGAAGTCATTTGCATTGATGGCTCAAAATCATATGTTGCAAGTTGCAACATGGGTTTATGTTTTGCTGTATAGCTTTCAGTTCACAATTTTCGCCGCACTCCCATTTCTAGGTTATTATCCTTCTCGCTGTTTCACATCTTTGCATGCAAATACTTTGACTAGCCTGCTTGGTTGACGAGTTCAAGCGCTTTCAAGTGTATTAACGTCAAGCTGTTCTGACTGTTATCCTGTTCTTTTGCTGTTTTTCTAATTTTTCCTAATCTTTTAATTTTGTTCTTCTGGTACTTTGTGACATTAAACGACTTCGGTCATAACTGAAAAGTGCAGAAGCAAAGCTGCTAAGCTGCTGTAAAATTTGTATTTGCATGCCTTTTAGTAGACTCGAAAAATACGGTTGCCTATCTGCAGGCGCTATTTTTATTTTGGCATTAAGTGACTTCAGTAATAGCTGAAAAAGAGCAGAAACAAAGCTATTTCGTTTGTATTTTAGGAGATTGGAAAGAAATTGTAGCCTATCTGCAGGCGCTAGCGCTACAGCTGTTGTTCGTAGTTATCATTAGGGATAACCAATTTTTAGTATTAGGAAAATTGCACACAAGTTGTATACAAAGGATCCGGTTCTCAAAGTACTCGATGCGGTACAAGCTGGTGGTAGCAGAGGAAGAGGAAGGCCCTCTCTGCGTTGGAAAGATCAGGCGGAGAAGAGCTTGGCTTTACTTGGTGTTTCCAACTGGAGCCGGTTAGCGCGAGAAACAAACGACTGGCGCGCTTTGTTAAAATCCGCCAAAATCGCGTAAGCGGTTATAGCGCCAATTAAGTAAAACGGGAAGAAGTATCATGAAAATGTTACACTATTTTCCCGTAAAAATTGCATACAAAAAAAAACTAAAAAATAAAACAAAAATAAGTATCCCGACATTTAAATTATAGCAGATTATAATTCAATAAAATATACTTTTAGTAAAAGCTTGAAGGTTACCCAAACCCGCTATGACAAATATGAAATTACTTAAGCGGAGTTTCTTAAGTTTTCATTGCATGAGAAAGGAAAGCTCTTTTAAGAGAAAAGTTGTTATGTGAAAGTTCTACCAGCCAAGTGAAAGCTCATCAAATGTATTCAATTTCAAAAGCTCATTCAATCAAATGCTGGGTTTTATTTTATGTAAGCTATTTATTTACGGTTGAAGTACCACTCTGGTATTTCCCAAGTAGCACTAAAACGCCGCTTTGGTATCATTATGAGACCTCCAACTGGCAGATATCTACAGTCAGCCAGAGCTGTTGATGTAGTGGAGAAGATTGATGATGTTTAGGTTGCTCAACGCTCTCCTTCTCTGAAAAGGCCCACAACTTATTATGCTAACTTAGCCCCAATTTTATAGCGAGTATCAGAAAAATTATTTAAATTAATTTAAACATTTTTTTTTTTAAACCCAATATTTTTTAAGCAAACATGTTTTTAAAGCATCTTATATTTTAGGAACAAGTCCCTAAAGAAATGGCAATTTTTGTGCAAAGTTCTTAGTTGCAAAAAAAAAAGACAATATTTTGAAAAAGCTACTATTTAAGAAAAAGCTAGGCTATGTTTTCAATTTCAGCACCTATATTTTTAGAGAAAGCTTTTTTGTATCTTGAGATTTTGCTTAAATTTTCTAATGGAAATCTTGTTCGTTCAAGTAACCGATTTTTTTCAGTTAAGTTTTTGAAGAGAAAATCAAATTTCTATAGTTTTAATAATTTTGGCATTACTTTGTTTAATGTGAATTATTTTATTTAATAATTTTGAAAGGATGCTTTGTGCGTGAAAGCTCTAAGAAAGCTTAAAGCTTTGCTTTATAAGCGAAAATGTTGCCTGTCTATTTAAATTTAACTTTACGTTTTTGGAGATTAGTTCATACTACTTAGTTAGATTTATTAATTCATAGTGCAATGTGACCTCTGATGTGGTCTATTGTGCTTGAATGAGTCCTAGTCTTGCGAGAGATGCACATTCCCAGAGGACGTACGTTGGTGTTTCATAGCCCAGCTCAAAATTCGGCAGATATTCACTTCTAATAATCCTAGTTTTCTGAAATGCCAAAGAAGACTACAAGGTCCCGCATAGTATCCAGTGAAAGTTCCTAAGTGACCTCTATTGCAGACGAACATGACAGACACTAGATTCTACTTATCATAGTTTCCCGAAAAGATAACGATGACTACAATAGTAATTAATGAAATTTCGTAAGTGCTCTCTATCCAGACTTAAGATACTACTTCAGGTAATTACCGAAGTTTAATTACGCTAGGCAGTCTGCATGTTCTTTGCCGCCATGTAATTCATGTCCTGGCATACAGACCAGCAAGATGATGTTCCTTGTTCTCAGGGTATTGACGACAGTGAAGCATTCCTCATCGGTCTTTGATGCTATTATGTGATTCTGCATTGCAGAGAGGGTTCACTGGATATCTGACAAAATACGTACCATATACGCTTCGAAGTAGCACCCCTACGTATGCATTCTCTGCTCGAAATACTGCGAAATTCATCAGTTCAGACGAGTGGCATTTATAAGAAAGCTATTTACGATTTAAGCATCAACTTTCCAGAGAAAAATTAACTACATTATTTAATTTAAGTGCTTGCATTGCTTTTTGAAAAAGCTCTCTATTTGAAGCTCTGGAAAACTTTAATGAAAGCTTTATAAAAGCAATGTGAAAGCTCTATGAAATTTCATTAATGTAATTTTGCGTGTAGCAGCAAATAAAAGTTTTTCTACAGAACATAATTTTGCCACTAATTTCATAAACGAGATAAATTTTCCACACAATAATAAATAATTAAAGGCGTCTTTACAGGCAATCACTACACTAAAATATGCATTTTTATAAAAATGCACAAAAAAAATCAGCGGATCGAATATTCATAGAAAGTTTGTTCAAAGACTAAGCAAAAAATTAATTTAAATCTTTTATGAATTTTAATGAAATTTTATTAAGAAAAATATGCAATGGCCGAGAGGGTAGAGTAAAGGCAGCAATAGCAATACAAGCACAGCAGAGAATGCATCCCTATTCATTATGCGTTAATTAAAAAATCCAATAAACAATGAGTACAAAACTAAAAGAGTAGAGAAACAGAAAACAAAACCGAGGAAATCAGCAGTGGCATACAAATACGGAGTAGTTGTGCAGCAACAAAAAACAAAAAGTAGTCATAACACAATAATAACAGTAGACTAATTGTTATGCCACTTGTTTGTCTCACATAAATGGCGGCGCGCGTAATGAACTCATTGGCGTCAGGCCAATGCCATATCGGGCTGCTAGCCAACCACCAAGGCTACAATTCTCTCCTACGCATCCTCGCACCATCATCAGCTCCCTAGAGGCCGGCGGCGTTGACCACAAAAGAGCAACAAAAGATGGAAATGCACAAACTGCTTTGTTGATGCATTTTCCTTGTTCACAATTCGTTGTACCTAGCAGTGGGTGGTCAAGGCAAGCTCCACAGGCTTAAAAAAAGGTAGGGACAGTGCGCCTCATAGCCACTTTTTAATGGCAAGCCATTTCGAATATGTTGTTGCTGATTTTTTTTTACGTTTCTGTGGACACATACAAATATGTTCAGATAAAAATATGCATTAATTAAATGTGTGCAACGAGTAAATGTGGTGGCGGGCGAGTGGCGGTAAACGAATGAGTGGCTCATAGCCAGTTAATCGAGCTGTAGCTGACACTGGATGGGGAAGGTCGTGTACCAATAAAGCGACCAATGAATTATCTTTGCAAATACACTCACATTAAAAAAAAAAAAGTTTTACTCGTTGGTTTGTGGCGCATACGTACATACATATTTATGCAATGAAAATAACAACGAAACAAAAAAAATTGTTTCGTGTGTGAGTGGTGATCAGCGAGCTGTTGAAATTGCATTCCAATTAAATTTATTGATAAGTTTTTTGGTGAAATTAAAAAATTGTACAACAAGCTCGTGTGACAAAAGAAAGGATATGACATAAATATTAATAAAAGTACAGCCGCGCCAAGGCTAACAACTCAACAGCCTTTGTGGCGAGTGATTAATTTGTTTGACATTTTTTTATTGCATTTATTGTAATCGAATTGTAATTTACAAAATAAATTCACATATATCGCAGGGCAATTAAAAAATAATAATTTACAATTTCAGAGCGCAAATAGCGAGCAAAAGCAAAAGCAGAACCAAATATTTATATAAAAGTCATGAAATTGAAGTTTGTTTATGTTTGCAGGAGTCTCTAGTAAAAACTTTTCGCTTAAAGAAAATTTTGCTTTGTAGCAACAGCGAATGACGAGTGACGAGTATCGAGTAATTAGCATTTTGGATAACCAGCGCAGGAAAAGAAAGCGTTTTAAAGCAATAACATATTTGTTCTCCATAATAGTAACCATTTTTCCGAATCAACGAGTAAGTAGTTCAGTAGCTTTTAAGAGCTAAGTTTAGCAGTGTACTGAATACTTCAAGTTAAGAATAGTTGCAGCGTATCAGTTTTTAAGGTAAATGCACTTTGCTCTATAAATAAAAAAAATTTAAATACCAGCATAAGAGTAGCGAGTAAAAACCAAAAGTTTAACAAAATAATTATATAAAAAGCATGAAATTAATTTTTTTAGCGCCGCACTAGTCGTACTACCAGCGAGTAGCAAGTAAGGAGAAATTTGTAAGTAATTAGCATTTTGGATAACCAGGGAAAGAGAAACAGTTTTTTGAAGCAGTAAAATATTTTTTCTTCACAATAGTGACTACTTTTCAGAATCAAAGAGTAGCGAGTAAGTGGTGTCGTTGCTTTTCAGAGTTCAATATGACCATTGCACTTAATTCTTATAGGTAACAAATGTTTGTATTGTCGCAAAAACTTCTCGTTAACATTACAGTAAGCAAATGTATGCCAAGAGCAACGAGTAAAAACTTAATTGGAAAACCGAGTTTGTACAAAGCCGAAAATACTCCTGAAAACACACTTTTTGTTATAAAAAGGTTTTGCAATTATTAATTTAATTTATTTTGTAATTAGTCTCAAATTCTAGGTGGAGAGCAACGAGCAGCGAGAAGGAAGAAGTATGTAGAGAAAATATATTTTGTATAAATAAAAATAAGGAAATGGCAATGACTTGCGAATATATCAAGTTAAAATTTCGACTACGTTTTCTAGAATTAACGACTGGAGAGCGACGAGCAGCGATGGTAGGAGTATAAAAAGAAAATCTGTTTGGTATGAACAATAAAAAATGGTAAGTTAAAAAGTGTATTATGTTTATCAGAATTAACGAGTGGCGAGTAAATGAGTTCATATCTTGCAGATACAAGGACACTCATTATAACTTCTATTATACACTATTTGTTCTATGCTTTGCACTTAGTTAACAAATAACGAAATTTATGCAAATGTAACGAGTAGCCAGAAAGTAAAAAAGTAGCGAGATCATTTATTTAATTAAATAACGACTCCACTTTGAAAATAGCGTATTAAAAATGAAACCGAAACTACCGAGTTAGAAATTAGATCAATAAAAATATACAATGGTAAGCATTTTTCAAAACCAACGAGTAGCGAGTAAGCACTGCCGTAGCTCTAAGAAGCTAAATATACTCAATATGAGTATAAATATATTCATTTAAGAGCCTTTTCGTGGCAGAAAGTAAGAAACCTATTATTAAAAATACCAAGCAAAAAGCAGCGAGTAGCATAAAAGATTAAAAAACAAGGGAAAATGTATCATAATGGAAAACTGTGTAGTAGCTGCAGGAGATAGATATAAACAATGACGCTCTTGGAAACAAATTTTTGTAGTACAGTAAAATAGCAATGAATTTCATAATAGCAAGTAACGAGTGGCGGAAATCCTTTTCTAGAAACAACGAGTAACGAGTTGCTAATTTTGCTCTATTCAATATATTTGATTTGATATTTCTTGGTTCTCTTAAGGCATGAATACCTTTCTTTGAGGCAAATAGTGATATTTAGCGAGGGGTGAACAAACAACGAGTAACACAAATTTTAGATTTAAATGCTTTTATAACCACAAATAGTGTTGTTTATAAAGAATACATTTAAATATATGTATTTATATACAAATTTGAATTTTATCAGAAATTATTTTTTTACAACGAGTGACGAGTGACGAGTGATTTGAAAATTTGAAGTTAAGAGGTACTACATATTGGAACATATGGTATCGTAACACTGTCACCAAATCAAACATTTACAACAACATGAATTCTTTTACTAAATTTAGCACCATGAGAGCAGCGAGTAGCGAATAGGAAAGCATTTAGCTTTTCTAAATCAAAATATAAGCAATTTTAATTACTTTTTTTTTTAAATACTACTTTTCATACGTTTTTCGAAATAGAAGACATAGGTTTAGAATAACAGCGAGTAGCGAGTACATAAAAATAGACACCATATCTTGGTTTAGCTGCTTAGTTTATGAGAACTAAGAAAGACCAATAATTAGGAGGGAATTGCAATGCCAGTGAAGTGAATATATTTTTGAAAAGTTATCGTTATTAGTTAGTGAAATTTCTCATGAACTATCGGCTTTGATTAATGATTAAATCTCAACGACTAAAAATGTAAGGAAAAATTAGTGAATGTTGGTAAAATGATTTAGAAATTTAAGGAAAAATGAGTAATACTTTTGTATCCAAAATGGTAAAATTAGAGTACTTTTCCAATAACGAGTAACTAGTAACTTTCACCAATCAGTCGATACTAAAATTGTGTATTGAAAATGTTGACAAATGACATATTGAGCGTCAGTGAGGCGCATTGCAATAAAATCGCAACCATAAATAACTATTTTCACCGCCCTTACATAAAGCGAGTGTCATGCAGAGGGCCAAATGAAAATTGTACAATTTGACGACTAAAGCAAACCGACAAATTTCAATCAAATTTCCATCAAATCAACGCCACATTCAATTTTGGTTTCGACTTTGATGTGGCTAAAGAGGTGAAAATATGGTTGTTGCGACTAGAGATAAAGCAAGCGAGTACAACAACAAGCAACTGTCGTTGTGTTATCCAATATATTCTGCGGTATAGCTCACCGGAACCTCTCCTTCCCCAACTGCAATTGCGTGCAAGCAACTATGTGGCTTACGCAGTAGGACGCCTGCAAGTATGCAGCGGTATGCATTCAAGTAGCACTCGCATATATGGATACGTTGTGTGTACGTTTGACTGCGCTTGTATTGTGTTGTGTAAAATTCCGCTCGAATAACAATTTACAACAAAACGAAATTCTAAATGATATGGAAAAAGGTGCAATGCCGACACTAAATTACGTTTGTCAACCACAAAAGCCAGCACAAACGAGTAGCGAGTAAGTTTGTGAGTATGTTGTGTGTGTGTGAATGTGTGTTAACTTAACACCAGCTCATTAATTCTCCAACCACCAGCAACACACACCAGCTAGCAACCTAGCAACTATTCCTATATTTCAACTGATGTTGCGAGTTTATGTGAGTGCGGTGACAGCGATACTCGTTGCTATGTGTTGTGTAGCGAGTTAATTTAATTCGTAATTACTGGTCAACATGGCATATGGTATGCCAACTATTTGGACAAATGAATGACTTAATTGCAACGCAGTGATATATTTATTTGTTTCCACGTCTCTGGACTTGCAAATAGTTGCGATTCGTTAGTGGTAAGAGGCTGAACGATTTGGTATTCTGGAAAGGCAAGTGTAAGTGCAATGTATCTACAAAATGAAGGCGATTTCGGGTAGATGCAGCACCTAAACGTATGCTATGTGTTTAATGTGAACAAATACAGACTTGGAAATTGGAAGTCAAGGTACTTACTCATTGATATAATGCATACAAAGTGGCGTGGAAGAAATTGCACTCAAGTACAATATCCAGTAACTCATACTAAATTTGTGAGAAATTTTATAAAAAGAAAGTAAATTTTGATAATGAGTAACTAGCCAAAAGTAACGTGTAAGATGCATACAACAACTATTTTCATGCGAAAGCGCTTAATTTATCCAATTTTTAAAACGATTTGCAGAAAACAGGCAGCGCAAGTTGATATTGATTGTAACGAGTAGCATGGGTTTTTGCAAGCTTGGCACCAAACATTTGTAATGTACCAAATTTCAATTGTTTTTAATAAAATGTAATATAATCACATCTGAAATATTACAAAAACACATTTAAGCGAATTTGTGAAAGCCGTGAGTAACGAGTAATGAGTAGTTCAGTTTAAACTGGACTTGTTTTTAATAAATAGTAAAAAATAGTAGTAGAATTGCAACTCAAACATTACAAAAACACGTTTAACGAATTTATGAAGCGAGTAGCAAGTAGTTAAGCTTAAACTTCACTTGCCTTTAATAAAAAATAGTAAAAATACATCTAAAATATTTAGAGAACGCATTAAAGTGAATTTGGAAAAAGTAGCGAGTAGAGAGTAGATATTACAGATATTTATATTGTAAGTAGACATAGCTTTTGCAGATTGAGCAGAAACTACTAACTGTGTGCTCCGAGAATTTGTGTGAAGAAAAGCAATAGCCAAATAGTAACGAATAAGAAATATTTTCCAAAAAAATTTCCTTCTCGAAAAACTTGCCTTAAGAGTTATTTTGATTTTATTAGTTATTTTTAATAGCGTTGGAGTCAATTTGTTGGACAGTTGAAAGGCTTTGTAAAAGTAGCGAGTAACGAGAGAAGGTCACATTTAAATCTTTACATGAAATTTAATCAAACATCAACAACTAAAGAGGAGTTCTATAAGTTTTAGTTTATTAGGTATTAAATTTTGAACTTTTTGAAACAAATATGTTGTTTTAATATTTATTCTCAGCGAGTACCCTTTCTAAATTATTTAAGCGATTAAATTAATTACTCAGCGCGTAATGACTATGAAGAAGAAATTCAAGCATTATATATTTTGAAGAAATTGGGCAAATTGAGCGAATTTGGAAATAGTTTTAGCTATGCGTAAAAATGCGTAAAATCAACGAGCAACTAGAACTAGAGTAACTAAAGGGTGATTTTTTAAGATCTATAGGAAAGTTTTTCAAAAAAACACATGTAAAATTCAGAAAAATGCATGAAATTTTTATTTAAATCGATAGTACAGTCCATATAATTTAATGTTTAAAGATTATTTCATGCAAATGTTGACCGCGACTGCGCTTCAAATTGTCCATCCGCTTAGTCCAATTTTGCAATACTCTTTTCAATGTTTCGGCCGGTATCTCACATATAAATGCTTTAATTTGTCTTCCAATGCGTTAATTGAAGCAGGCTTTCTGAATAGACATGAGCTTTAGCATAGCCCCACAAAAAATAATCTAAAGGTCTTATATCGCACGATTTGGGTGGCCCCGAACGTGAAATAAAATGTTCACCGAACTCGCCTCTCAACAAGACCATTGTTACGCGTGCTGTGTGGCATGTGGCACCGCCTTGCTGAAACCGCATGTCATGCAAGTCAAGCTCTTGCATTTGGGGCAAAAAAAAGTTGGATATCATTTCACGGTAGCGCTCACCATTTACAATTACGTTACGATTCGCAGCATCTTTGAAGAAGTACGGTCCAATGATACCTCCAGCCCATAAACCGCACGAAAATGTGATCTTTACTGGATACATTGGTAGCTCTTGCAATTTTTCTAGCTGATCTTCACTCCAAAATCGACAATTATGCTTATTTACGTATCCATTAATCCAAAAATGAGCTTCGTCGCTGAACACAATTTTTCGGCTTTAAACTTTCTTAACAGAACATGCATTTTTGTAATAAAATTCAATGATTTGCAAGCGTTGTTCATTTGTAAGACGATTCATGGTTAAATTATAGACCAAACTGAAGATGTTTGACAGTGACACAAAACACGAAACGTGCGTCAGCTGTTTAAACCAACTGTTTAAGAAGATAATAGCTAAAAAATCAAATAGCGCTTTATGGTAGCCAAATGTTTTTGTTTGTTTAACGAGGTACTTTCTGTAGAGAATTCCATGACCGAATTGAGTTTTTTTTAAACCAGCTAAGAAATATTTTCAGCGCGTAACTAGTAAAGAGTAAAAAAGCAAACATAAAAATCTCTCTCTTATTTAGATTACTGATCATCAATCAATTTTGCAAAAAAAAGCCTAATTTCGATAATAACGAGCAACGAGTTAGAAGAAAGAATAAAAATGGATATTTATAACATATTATGATGGCTTATATTTACTTTGCTCTGGAAGTTTAAGTTGCCAAAATTGTTTCAACAAATAGTTTATAAAACCAGTTTAAAAAATATCTTCGTAATATCAACGAGTAGCAAGTAATATTTCTTTTCGTTTCGTAAGCAAGTTTTTTTGAAGGCTGCTGTCTTATACATATTTATGTATAAATTATTGAACAAAAGCGAGTTAAGTCTGAATCTTTGTAATATGGACGAGTAGCGAATAATAATATTTCTCGTCTTCTAGCGCTTCTTTCTGAAGGCTGTCTTATACATTTATATATGTAAGAACTATTCAGCAAAAGCAAGTTAAAAGATGTCTTTGTAATATAAACGAGTAGCGACTAATAATATTTCTCTTCTTCTGGCATTTTCTTTTGAAAGTTGCATTTTTATACATATAGATGTACGAACTATTTAACAAAAACAAGTTAAAAAATATCTGTGTAATATGAACGGGTAGCGAGTAAAAGTATCTTTCTTCTTCTAGGCATTTTCTTTTGAAAGTTGCATTTTTATACATATAGATGTGCGAATAATTTAATAAAACCAAGCTGAAAAATGTTTTGGGTAACATGAACGAGTAGCGAGTAGTAACATTTTTTTCTTTTAGGCACTTCCTCCACTCTTTACTTTCTATTTGGCAGTCATGTTTGGTAAAAATTCTAGAGCACTCCAAACACATTCAAAGTGTCAAAAGCACTTGGACAGAGAAGATGACAAGCCATGCACGAGTATGTGTCTAAGTGGGCTCTGTGTCCACTCGAATGGTTTTCATATCCTTGCATGTCCTTATGCCCACCTCATCAGACAATTCTGCTCATTCTGCGCACCCGTGAAGTGGCCTTAAATGTCAGCGAGTAACGAGTAGCGACAGTGCCACAAGTACAACATAAGTGAATTTGCAACAGCAGCTGCGACTATGCGTAATTCTGGCCGAAAAGGACACTTCACCATCAAATCCAATCAGAGTGTCCATTGCACTTGGACACTAACAAAATATGAGCAAATACAATGCATGACAAGCACTTGGCCGTTGGCTTTCGGGCAGTCTGACAAGTTGCATTGGTGCTTGGTGATAAGAGAAATTCGTTAGGGGTGCATGTGTGATTGTATGTGAGTGTGCGGGTGCATGTGTTTGTCTGCCTAAGTGTTGTCTGTTGTCACACAACCGGAATTGCTAAGCCGCAATGAAAATATTTGCACAGGCAATGTTGTTTGGCATCGCAGGCACTTCAAGTGACACTGACTGCAGCGCCTAAGTGAGTAGCTTTTGTTGTTGTCGTTTTTTTCAAACACTTTAGCTGCTGCTTTTCTTACACGCGCTATGCGTTTTATTACACCGCTGTAACGGAAATGTGTGATGCTTCAGTTGTCATTGTTTAGCAGCAGCTGATAGTCAACATATGTTGGGATTCGCATGTTACTCATACGCCCTATACAACTCTACCTCCTCTAAACATTTCTCACTTCTAACACCATTTATGTGTTATTGCTGCAATGTAAATACTGTTAAAGTTGCCCGAAAATTCGTTGCTGCTGTTAAGCTGTTGCTATTGTATTTGCCTTTGGTGTTGTTGTTATGCGATGTAATGCGAATTTGGTGAGGCATTGAGGCGTATGCTGATTACACAACCATTGTTGTGAGCCCATTTGAATAACGGAAATGTACAAAGAGATATCTGTTTATAAAGCATGTGTGCATATGAACACATACACGAACATATTTGTATATGCATTTACATAAATAGTTAATAGCATTAATGCGAGGAACTCATCAACGGTTCACTGTTATGTAGTTAGTGGTTGAATAATTTTTAATGCACTGAATTATGACAAAAAAATCAACAACAAAAAAGAAGAATTAATTGAGCAAACAGCTAATATTTCCGCTCAAAACTTTAAATAAATTTTATTGCCATTAGCCAGCGTAAATATTTCCATTGATTACGGTGGCCTGCTGCTTCTGCTGGCCTTGCAGTCAAGCATACCATCAATCACTATTTTCTAAGACCCCGCTGACAGTTGCTCATAAATGGCGACTATCTCATAAACGGATTGGGTAATATTTAGTTTAAGGGTAAGAGTAGTTTGTTGAAAGTTTGTTTGTGAATTTTAAGAAATTATTTTTCTCCATTGTTCGAAATTCGACTAAGTGAAATTGCGCTTGCAAACCGACTTGACTGATAATATGGAAAAATGACAAATAAATCGCAGCCTAATGCTTTTAATAAATAATAAGTGGCATTGTATATACAGGGTGCGGAAAGGTATTTCACGACATGCATATATGTGGCTATAACTTCCCGAAACCATTATTTTTCTTTTCGCTCTTTTTCAGATAAGACATGGAGGACTACAACTTAACTCAAATGAACTCAAATGAAGAGATATGGCGTTACCGATTTAAAGACCTCTAATTTTCTTAAAAGCGCCCGTTCATAAGCATTGCTGTTAATTAGAAACATAAGACGGCAATGCAGAATCTGTTACAAAGCGCAAGAAACCCGACGAAAGTTCTGACTTTTTCCGGTTGGCAGAATTTGTTCAACAAGTGCAAGCGATCATTGACGAAGACCTTTCAAAATGAACGACGACACTTGCGAGGGAGCTTAATACTTCTGAGGGTCTTATCCGTCAAGTTTTCCATGAAGATCTTGGGTATAAATCCTACGTTTTGCGACGAAGACAGTTTATGTCGGAGCAAAGCCGAGAATAGCAAATTATCCGATAAAAACGCCGTCAGAACAAAATTATTCACCTTGAAGCGCCTGAGGCCACCGAATTTATAGCCGCCAAATTTCTTAGACTTTAATTCCTTGGATTTCTACGTACGAGACGTAGTTGAGCGCGAAACCAATAATTTATGCCGCCCTTTTAGAGCATTTAACTAAAAAATTTATATGAAAAATTTAAAACAGGTTACTTTTTCAAGGCAGAAGTGCACTCGATAGTTTGCCGGCGACTGCGGAAGGGCGACCTATCCCAAAACAAATCTACTATTTGATAGTTCATGGGCCTGTGAGGCATTGAACTTGCGGATGACTGAAAAGTAGTTACAAATCTACTCCGCTAATTGCAACAACTGCGAAAGTGGAGGTGCATTAGGTGTACGCTTCACAAGAACGCAAATTAAATCTGTCGTAAAGCTCTGGATTGGAACCCACAAGGTGCTCGCAGGGTTGGCCGTCCAAAAATATCTTGGAAGAGAACCGTCCAGAAGGAAGTTGAAACGTCAGGAAAAACTTGGAAGGAAATCAAGCTCCTTGCAAAAAATATAATAGAATCAGATGGAGGTGTTTCACTGAGGTATACAAAAAATGCCGAAACTCATTAAAGCCTCAAAGTCCCATACTTTACTGATTAATTGCTCATACAGTGCCCACTCCAACGAATAGCGAGTGACCTACAAATGTAGAAATACTTTTTTTTTTTCAAATGCCAAAAAACCGACACAGCTTCCGCGAACAATTTGAGGGATCAATTTTTGAAAGCTTTCAGCAAATAGACATATCATGTTGCCTTTCAGCTGTGCATTAGAAATCAAAACAATAGTAACGAGTACGCCAACAAGCATACATTTATATTTACATTATAAGAGCAACAAATACAGAATGAGAAGACCAACCAAGCGTTGAATACAGCAGCCACCTTCCGTTCGTAGAAAAAGACACACACAACTCAGCAATTAATAGAGTTGAGCTTGAGCGAAAAAGGGCAGAGTTCATCAAAGCGGTTGCCATGGAACTTGACAATGCCGAATTAAATGTATGAGTGATTGGTATGAGCAGTGAGATGGTTGCGAGAGGGTTACTTGCTGCCTGCTGGAAGTAAATAAGGCAAGCGATGGGTAGTGCAAAAAAGAGGAGTGGGAAGTGTAGGGAGGCTGGGGACTTGTGCTAATATTATTATTGTAACTGTCAACAGTCAAAGCGCGCATTTGAACATTTGACATTTTGGCAAAATATTTAAAAGGTTGGTTGAGAAGAGTAATGAGCAGTGAGCAGCGAGCGTGGGAGAGGCCATGGAGGCCATGCTGATATGGGTATAGTGGATATTTGAAATAGGTAAGTGGATTTACATGAAAGTCGAAATGTATGCGCAAGCTAATTGAAGTTTGTTGGGTAATCACAATTAAAAAGGTGGGAAGGCATGAAGAGCGAGAGAGCGAGATGAAAAGTGCTAGAAAGAGAGTGAGTGTAAATAAACGAGGCGACGTAAGTAGAGGCATTGGGCGAGAGGGAGAAATCAATCGTATGAGTGCTAATTAAACTAGTAAGTGGGAGAGTGAGTGAGGGAGTGAGTGAGCAGGGGTTCAAGTAATTGAGTGATGGGCGTGTTTCACTTGGTAGCTTTCTCGTTAGCTTATAAAGTGACAAATGCCACTAAATTATGCTTCAAGCAAATGCAAGGAAATGTGGAATCGTGTAAGGGAAGAGGAAGTGTCCGAAGGAAAAGGAAATGAAAGAGTTTAATTGTTGTTTGAGAAAGTTAATTAACTGTAGAGGTGAGGGAATGTAAGCAGAAATGGGGGAAACAAAGAGCAGCGGTGGTGAGGAAAAAGCAACCCGAATGAGTAAATCACATACAGCTTAAGGCATATCATTTACGCTGCAGCGAGAAGCGTTTAGAGGACATCTAAATGAAGCTGAGATTTTGTTGTTTTATTTATTTTTTTCTTTTTTTAAGTTGAGCAAATACTTTTACCGCATGCTAATTAAGCGACTAATGAGTAGCTTTTTATTTGTTTTAGAAGCTGCTGCTGTTAAAAATAAATATTTCTATGTAGTTGAAAGTGGAACTAAATTTTAGGATTTACTATTTAATTCATATAAGGAGGTAAGGTACGTACATAGGTTCGATGGCAAGAGTACCATAGCTACACTGAAAGTAGTACTAAAGAGACGTTTTGATACCTCTTTCGCTGCAGGATCCTTACAGCTTCTGCAATGGGGTTGTACGGAAGTCCAAGCTACTCCGCATGAATTCCGATAAGCCAGTGATCGGTGAACACCGCAGGCGGCAAATAAATTAGAAATTTTTGTATGCCGAAGAAACTCTTAAATAAAAATTCTAAATTGTATCGTACTCGCTAAATTCACTCGCTGCTTTTTACTAAACTCAGAATATTTCAACAATTTGACGTACTTTTTCATACTAACAGACACAGCCGACTGTTCCCATAGAGAGTTAATTACATTTTCGGGTATTACCATGTGGAAAAGTAACGAGTGGCTTAAGGAATAAAATTTATTCAGATATTTTGTTGTAAATAAATGAATTTACTTTAACTTTAAAGAGAAAAAAGGTGAAAGAGTGAAAGTTCTTCAACTTTAAGTAGCTAAACCTTAAAGAGCGCGTTCAGAAAAAGTAACGAGTGAAAAAAGTAACGTGCTCCGCATGCTATAAGTTTTAGTCTGATATTTACCTAACAAACAATTATCTAATAGCTTATATTACTTAATAGCTATTATTACTGAATTTAAAGCAGATACCAATTTTTTTTTCAACTGAATTCAAAACGTGAATAACCCGCTTATTTCACTCGTTACACTCTACTATGCCAATAATATGAATTTCTATGCAACTAATAAATGCGAATGTTCAAGCAAGCAGTGCTGAATTAAGCAATTTTGTAAACTTACAAAAACTCGCCGAAAAGAAGTAGCGAGTAGAGCTCGAAATATTACAAACTTTCCGCATTTACCATATTACAAACTACTTTGTTTCAATTACGATAGTAAATTGACGTATAGAAAAATGTTGCCGTACTCGCCGAAACAAGCATTTAATTTTTAATATATTCAAAACACAAAAAAAAAATTACTTAATTTTTAATGTGTTGGTTGCTGCTTTTTAAATTATAAATCGTTATTCTCTTGAACCCATAACGGTATCAGCCAGGCGGTAAATCACCAGAGCGCCAGCTTACCAAATGTGTGCTTTGTGCTCACTCGCCCGTAATGTCTAGCCAGTAAGGAGTAATTTCACAATGCTACAACAAAAACAAAAAATACAATAATAGACATCAATAAGTTGGTAGGAGGAAGTGTGAGAAAAAGTGTGAAATTTCAGCCAAGAGCGTGCGCAACAACAACATGTTGATATCAAATTCAGTCGGTGCTTTGTCAATGTCAAATGACATTTGTATCTCCTGATATAGCTGTTAGAAAGCATATGAAATATATTATAGGCGGTTGACAGGTACACATTTGCAATAACCATACTCGTATAAAGCTGCATATTTTTAGGTGCTTTGAAACAAATTAAATAAATTGTGATTAAATATACAGGTGAAAATTTATTTATTTTATTTATTTATTATAGTTTATAGTGAGTTGAGAGCAAAATTGCTTTCATTTCCATACAATTTATGACTGCAAAATTTTATAAAAAGTGTTTATATAATTTTTTTAATAATTAGTTTCCATGTAACGAGTAACGAGTGAATTTCGATATTATTTAGTATATATATGAGTTTTAATTTTATTTTTATATTTTAATAAATGCTAAAGATCTCCTTTTACATCAATAAAAATGCCAAAAAAATTTGTTCAAGACAATAACTCGAAGGCAAGTATAAATTTAGATAAAAAGTATAGCAATTTTTGCTCGTTATTATTATTTTTAGCAAAAAATTTGCACTTTAAGTATCTGTAACTTGCTTTAAATACTTCACCGCTATTAACGACGTTAGTTTGCTTAAAAATTTCACAACTCGCTAGTTCTTGCAGCGAGTTACTTGTTAGGAATATATTTTCTAATGCTGGAAATAACAATGAGAGTAAATATTGTTTTTTTACTTCGCTAATAGCTGCATTGCTTAAAATATTTCACCACTCGTTACTCCTGGAACGAGTTAGATTTTATTATTGAGAAATTGATTTTGAGTGTCAAAAATTAGAGTAGACTATTATTATTGAGCGAAAATTTTAACTTTGAACAATTTTTAATTGCTTACTACTCATCACTCGTTAGTTCCTGCAGCGAGTTACTTGTTAAGAATATATTTTTAATGCTAAAATTGGCAATATGAATGAATATTCATTTCTTTACTTCACTAAATGCTTTACAGCTCTCAACCCCGTTAGCTTAAAAATAAATAAATATTTGGCGCGTACACCCTTTTTTGGGTGTTTGGCCGAGCTCCTCCTCCTATTTGTGGTGTGCGTCTCGATGTTGTTCCACAAATGGAGGGACCTACAGTTTCAAGCCGACTCCGAACGGCAGATATTTTTATGAGGAGCTTTTTCATGGCAGAAATACACTCGGAGGTTTGCCATTGCCTGCCGAGGGGCGACCGCTATTAGAAAAATGTTTTTATTAATTTTGCTTTCACCGAGATTCGAACCAACGACCTCTCTGTGAATTCCGAATGGTAATCACGCACCAACCCATTCGGCTACGGCGGCCGCCTCCCCCGTTAGCTTGCTTAAAGTAATTCATTACCGTTGTTCTGTAACATGTTAGTTCTGGAACGTGTTATTTATTCAGAGAATGATTTTTAATGTCAAAGGTGAGAATGTAACTCTTTTCGATTCGCCACTTTTTCAACGCGTAGCGAGATACAAGTATATCTCAAGCCAAGTAAAATATTTAATAAAAACGCTGGTAATTTCTTTTACACTTTCAATACTTTACATCTCTTCAATTTACAATTGGTTTTTGTAATGCTTGCAAGTATGTTGCTGCTGGCTGCTCGCCGGATCATCAGCGATATAATACTAAAATTTAATAGAAAGAAATATGAAATAATATGTTTAGCTTATTTAAGGACATCATTTAGGGCTTGCTACTTAGCTATTCCTACTTAGTTATCGGTAAGCATTGATGAAGTGCAGATACTCGTTACTTTTAGCGAGTGTATAAAGTTACTTGATTATTACAAAGCACTTCGTTTATAATAATAATTCCTTGAACTATTTGCATGTTAACTCTTTACTAATTATTTTCTACTTCATTCAATGTATTTGCTACGACTCGTTTGTTCCAGCAGCGAGTACTTTCAAGGAGTTATTGCACACCGCCACTCTGTGCACAATCCAAACAAGTCATTTAATACACTTTAAACGACACTTAACCCACTTCGGAGTGTCGCTGTAGCGCCATAAAGCCGAACGAGCGATGAAAGGACGCGAACGAGTTGCCGCAAATTTACACCAAATGCCACTGCAATTGCGCTAAGCGCTCGTTTAATTGCTTTGCGAGTATGCAATTGTATATGTGTGTGCGTAATTAATTATGGCAAAATTAAACGACACAGAAAATGATTTATAATTTACAAGCCAAACTGACTTAAACGGTGGCATTTGTTGTGCGTGCAAATGCTGTTGTTGTTGTTGATGGCATGTGCAGTGTTGACGATGGTGAGTTTTTTTGCTGTTGTTGATGGTGCAATTTGTTGCATTCATTTATATTTTTTGCCACAAAATTGCAATGCAGTGCGGCTATTATGCGCATATAAAAAGGGATATACAGATATAATACAAATGGATGCGTGAAATTTATGCAAAAAGGATGATAGCGAGCGCGTAACGGCTTTTCTATTTAATAGGCAGGGGCGGGGTAAATGTCGCAGGCATAAAAATTAACATAATCCATAGGGATCAACAGCAGACAGATAGTCAGATAAAATTGCATATTTGCGTAGCAAATCCAGCGTAGAGCGATGGCAAGTGAGGGGTTTACGAGGAGGCGCGGCAGTGCGGCGGGGTGATAGTTGCGAAATTGTGACAACGCGCACTCGGCTGCCTTAATGTGGAGCTACTACTGCTGCTAGCTTTAGCGAGCATTAGCATAATTAAATGATGTACTTTGATGGCATTATAGAAAATGGAGAAATGTGTTGCGTACCAGTTAGGAACGAATAAAAATGTGCAATTAAAAATAATCTTTTTATTGGGAAAAATAGTGCACTAGTTTAGCTGTGGGATGTTATTGTTGGAGCTCTGCCGTTTCACAAGTTCGTTTGTGTGATTTTACGAATTGGACTGGGAGCGGCTTTGCGTTTGCTATTAAAGTTGAAATATTAAAAAAAAAGAATGGACGGCTTTCACAAAAAAAGAAACAAAAAACACATTCACTGTCTGAAAAATAGAAAGAAGCGTGAAATACAGTGAAGTTGAATCCACTCGAAAAATTAAAAGTATTGGGAAATAACTTCAAAAGAAAAAGGGAGGTGAATTGGTTATTATTAATAACACTGTGCGACAGTGAAAATATACTTTTATAGAGACCTAGTACAACTTGTAGGTATAGTAAAACTAAGAAACATGGTATAGGAGAAATTTCCAATACACCCCCAAAATCTCATTTTATGGCCATAAAACCGTTTTTCAGTAGGTTGATGTGAACAATCCCTCCTAACTTCACCAATTTCCATCCGATTTCGAATTTGTTTTTTTAGTTCGAAAGAACAAAAACAAGCCTTTTTGACAGTGTATTGACAATTTTTCTGGAATGACAACTGACGAGACTGTAGACGTAAGTATTCGGAATTTTTTTATTTTTTCTCTATTTTTTCAACTTTGACATCATTTTTGCGATATTATCCGATATTGAGGATGTTTTTTAGTACACTACTGTTATAGTAAATTTAATTCTGCGTCGAATGAGCTATATTTGACTGTAATTGAATTAAAATTAATAGAGTTGTGTGAGTTTTAAGATTTTATATTTTTTTTTTTACTAATTTGGTATGTAGGCATCGAAGCATGAAAATGATAACAAGTATCATTATAAACACATAATATTTATTGGAGTATTGTGCAGTGCAGCATTGTACGGTATGGTACGGTGCGGTACGGTGCAGTACACAACGGAACTGGTTCCAAACTTAAAAATGCATTGGAAACGGCCCTTTGGAGTTTAGTATGATACGGTACATTTGTCATTCTCTTCATCAGTTTTGAATACTTCTCTGTAAGAAATTCGATCATCATCATTCATCTGAAGTCGTCATCAACTAAATTCCATTGTTTAAATCGAGAAGCGAGCGTTTCAGATTGTCTTCCCGATAGAAGTAAATCACGAGAAAGATCCTGAAAATCTGAATTTGATACAATGTGTCGTTCTGAATACTTAGAACCAGACGGAAAGTACTCTACATCATCAGGTTTATTGTTATCAGTTTGATCATCATCAGCAATGAGTTGAACTTCCTTCAGTTCCTGCAGTTGAGGCAATCATATCGTCCAAGACTACGGGGTTCTTAACAGTTGCAACATCAGCATACTTTATGTGCTTTCGAGCTTTATAATGATGACCGTTTACGTCCATTTTATAAAAATAACAATCATCTGGTTTATGATAAGGCTGATGATGCCACATCATCGGAAAATATTGAGAAATTCGACTTTTCTGGCAACGTTTTGATTTATATCTCTTGAATTTCAATGAAACAAACAATAAATCTTTGACGTTTTAATTAGGTTAAATTATAATAACAAACTTCTTTTGTTAATCAATGTACAGTGTGAACTCTGGTACACTTGGGAGCTTTTTCATATTTCCATAGAAAGAAAAAGTGCTATAATATGTCAGATATTTTCGTAAGTTCTAACCAGTTCTGTTGTATGCAGTACAATGTACTCTTATGTATATATATATACTCCAATAAATATTACGTGTCTATAATAACGCATCAAAACACGTCCTGATTCCCATTTAGCGTAAGTTATACCTACATACCAAATTAGTAAAAAAAAACAAATAAAATCTTAAAACTCACACAACTCTTTTAATTTTAATTCAATTACAGTCAAGTATAGCTCATTCGACGCAAAATTAAATTTACTATAACAGTAGTGTACTAAAAAAAATCCTCGATATCGGATAATATCGTAAAAATTATGTCAAAGTTGAAAAAATAGAGAAAAAATAAAAAAAATCCAAATCCTTCCGTCTACAGTCTCATCAGTTGTTATTTCAGAAAAATTGTCAATACACTGTCAAAAAGGCTTGTTTTTGTTCTTTCGAACTAAAAAAACAAATTCGAAATCGGATGGAAATTGGCGAAGTTAGAAGGGATTGTTCACATCAACCTACTGAAAAACGGTTTTATGGCCATAAAATGAGATTTTGGGGGTGTATTGGAAATTTCTCCTATACCATTTTTTTTAGTTTTTCTATAGCCACAAATCGTGCTAGGTCTCCATAAAAGTATATTTAATTTTTTTTTTGTCACACTGTGTAATTAATATAATATAGTAAAATAATAAATAATAATATTAATAATAAATGAGAAATGTTAAATTCGTTTATCTGTATGAAATAATAGTTGGAGCTCTGCCGTTTCACAAGTTCAGTTTTACGCTTTTATAAATTGGATTGGGAGGATTTTTATTGTTTCACAAGTTCAGTTGTGAGACTTTATACACAACGGACTATTTGAAAAAAAAAAATGAATATTAAAAACAAGTATAATCTAAAGACAGATGCCACAATTTTCCATGCGGAGTTTTTCGCCATAATGGAAGCAGTGGAAATTATATCCAAAAGAGGGTTCCAGAAAGAAAAAATTAAAATACTTTCGAACAACCAATCGGTTCTTAAAGCCTTGAATAGCTTCACATTCAAGTCAAAAGTCCTAACAGAGTGTAACAATGCCCTCAACAAAGTGGCCACTTATAATTTGGGTACCAGGACGTGAGGGACACGAAGGAAACGAGAAGGCAGACTTTTATGCCAAAAAAGGGGCAGAAGGGCTATTTATGGGACCAACCCCATTTTTCAGCTTTAACAAAAATAGTATAAAACAGGAAACCAAAACATGGTTCCAAACTAAAATCAGGGAACACTGGAACGGCACAAGCGGCCTTAATAACTCCAAAAAGTTTTTGAACTTCAATGCCAACAGAGCAAAATCTGCTCTAACCATAGATAAAAAGGGCCCCAGATTACTCTGTGGAGCACTTGCAGGTCACTTTGCTTGTATTAAACACTTTAACACAATAGGGTTATCTAGTACAAGTTCATGCAGGTTTTGCTGTGACGAAGAGGAGTCTATGAAACACTTAATCACCAACTGTGAGGCATTAGGCCACAGGAGACTCATAATCCTGCGCTCGTACCTACTGAAGGAGAAAGACCTACAATTGCTCCCTTCAAAGGAGCTGGTTCGATTCCTCGGTATACGAAATAATTATAATTTAGTAATTAGGGGCGCACAACAGACCAATCTGGTCGCAGTGCATAAAGGCCTTAGCCTAACCCGTACAACCATTACCATTGCCATTATCATAAACATCGCATGAAAAAGGGGAAGTGAATGATCGAAGTACAGAAACGGGAAGTGTTTCATTAGTTCAACTGTGTGAAGTAATAATTGGCAAACTGGTTAAAAAACGCAGCAGAAATAAGGTTATAATATGCAAAGCAACAGCTCCGTTCCACAAGTACAATTATGAAATTTTCATAAGTTAGGTTGTGTTGCTCTTGTCATTCCACAAGTTCAGTAGTGTGTACCTATCGGCCATAAAATCAGCTCCATAATTGTTAGCTAAATGTGAGAGGAATGAATGATGTGAAATTACCTCGAAATTACGAGTCTTTTACTAGCCTTTGAGGAACATTTTTCTTTAGCAAAGTTTTATGTTAAAGTAGTTTATTATATTACATCTATATGTCACAGATTCCTATATTTTATATATATTGAAATGTCTACTATAAGAGTGTCTGGACAGTAATAGCAAATTGTAGAGAATTTCCGCCTCGATAAGAAGAAGAAAAATGACTGAAAGCAAGCATCGAGTTAAGATGCGCTGATGAAAAAGCAAGAAAAGATTCATTGTAAAGAAACTATATCTATTTAATATCATCAAGGTCCTTAGCGGCTCAAAACTTTGCAATATGGTTGGCGGAACAAGGGCTATAGAAAAGGTGAGATCCTCTCGATACTTTTTTATTCCATTAATAAATGGAAAAGGGTGCACTGAAACTGTGGGCCTGTAAACTTGCACAGCAGCATATACAAATTGAGGAAAATTGTGACCTGAATAGCTTTCTATGCTACCAGTCAAGTTCTGTAGTCCGCTATTATTGCTTCACAAGCCCAATTATGTAATTTCTGTTAGTTCTATGTTTCTATTTTTTGCCGTTCCACAAGTTCAGTTCGACATTTGTCTAAGTACAAAATGGTTTTTCGAAAAAGGGGAACTTAAATAGGATGCAACTTTTTTCCTAAGTGAAATAATTAAAAACTATTTTTCGGTTTACACTAAGGTGCCTTTTTAGCTTCGAAAATGAACACATATACATATGCATACGAAGTTATATAAAAAAAAAGTAATATATTTTTTTAACGTTTGATTCACCTAACTATTTTATTGTGTGTTTATTTTTTTACTTTTTCCACTCTCTTCAGCTTTTCATTTATCACAATGTATTATTGTTTCGCTAAAAACACAAAAATTATACGTCTACTCGTACATTTGCTTGTGCAGCCTGATTAATGCTTAATTATTCGTTGCGTATACGCCGTGTTGTACTAAATGTAAATATTTACATAGTTGCTTTGTTTTTAATTAATTTTAGCTTGTGTATTTGGTAATGTGAGCTGTAATTAAGCGTAGAAAAATGGACAAAAAGATTATGTAAAAATTTACTGTTGCAATTTGCATTAATATATTAATTTCCTTAATAGAAATCGCTTTTGCAGTAGTCACTTGCCACTTTAAATATTAAATATGCAATTTTTAAAAAATTGTATGGCTAAAAACATAAAATCGGTATATGCGCCTAAAAGCATATAGCAAAACTCACACGTGCCATATAGAGAGTTTAACAGAACTTAACTTAAATCAAAAATATTCGCATAGATTGGCTTGGAAGATGCTTAGAGAAGAAAAATTTACTTTACATGTTGGATGGAGGCAAAGTTGCTTTATAGACAATTTTCAGTGGAACGCCTAAACGTAAGAAAGAAGTAGTAAATACGCAACAAAATTATTTCTCGAGCTTGAAGTTGGCTATCTTAAAAAAAATTCTTCTGGCTCATAAAATAAAGTGTTCTGCATTTCTCGTTTAAGTAGAATTTGTACCTGTCGCGTTTTAAGAGCTTAAAAGCAGACTGCAATCATACTAAAGCTTCTTCTCTTAGTTGCCGACTGTCTTACTCTACCAAATCGACACATAAACTTATGCGCTTTGCAAAGGAGATGCTGCGCTGTGTAGAATGAAGTTGTCAAAGTCAACTAAAAAGCTGCAACACAAAAGTATGCTAAACTTAAGTCGACAACTAACTATTTGTTGGCACTAGAGTGAGTAAAGGTGGTTTAGCATGGCAATTATTTATGAACAGGTAAGTGTGTGTGTATATATGAATTTACGTTTTTTCAAACAAATAAAAGTATGTACTCAAAACATACACAGTGACATATAATCTCGTATGTGTATGCAGCCCAATGTAAGTCAGCCTTAATCTCACGCATGTGACAGCAATTTGTACAGCCGTCAGGGATTGGCATGACAAAAAAGGCAATAACAAGAAAAGGTTTTATCTATTTGAGAGAATAACGCAGACTACGAAATTCTGTGATTCAAGGATTCAAGTCATTTGCTTGCATGTGTGCTTGTGCTGCTCTGCATATGGGCGGCTCTGTCTGTCGCTTCAAATTACCTACAATTGAGCAATAAATGACAAATGCTGTGAAATTGAGCATCGTACATAGAAATCGATAAATTGTGAGTTACGTGCGAAAGCGAGAAGAGCAGAAATAAGAAAAATTGGGGATTGTAGACAAAAAAAAAAAAGAAAACAATTGTAGAGAAAAAGGTTGAAGAGAAATATATCTGGGGCAAAATTAATGAAGAATAAATACAGTTGCTGCGTTAGAATAGCAGCTTAAAGGAGACGAAAAGGCGGATAAATTTAGAAAAATAAAAATATTTGAAAATATATATAAAAAAATTTAAGAACTTTGAACAAATTTTTTATAGTACTTAGTTTGGAAATAAAAATGAATCAAAACTGGAATACCACTTATGGTCTCATTTGGGCTAAAGGGTTGATTTTAATACAAGAATGACTGAACAAAATGTAAATATTACACCAACGCAGCTTTTGAAAGATAACTTATTTTGTTGTATGGAGTACATATTTTTTTTTCAAGTTGAAGGTCATTAAATTTTATTAAATGTAGCTTAACTAGTTTTAAAAATAATTGAATTTAAATGCCCCCATGCTCGTTAACACAAGTGCAGCATCTTAGTAAAAAGTTGTTCATTGCTGCTTTGAGAGTTGCGACAGGAATAGCCACAATTGTTGCCCGAATGGATTGTTTTAGTTCATCCAAATTTGTTGACTTCGTTTTATAAACTTCTTATTTACATAAACCCACAAGAAAAGTCAGGTGCAGTAAGGTCAGACGACCTGGGGGCCAACGAAATTCGGAGTTTCTTGAAATCAGTTTATTAGGAAATTTTAGTCGCAACTCTATCATAACAGTCCAGGCCATGTGAGACGTTGTCCCATCTTGTTGAAATCACACAGAGTTGAAAGAATATCTTTCAGCGTAGTTCTGGATAGAAAAATTCTTTCAGCATTTTCAAATAACGGTCTCCAGTAACGGTAACGGTGTGAAACCCTTGGATTGCTTTGTATAGCTGCAGCTACAGCAGCGATCGTTTCCTCCGTCCGAACTGGTGGGTTTCGATGATAAGGCCTTCTTGCGACTGTTCCTTGTTTATTATTCACCAGTCTCATTATGGTCCATCTGCTCGGGGGATCGCCGCCAAACATCCGCCTGTACTCTCTCTGTACCAAAACTACGGACTCCAGTGCGTGATAGCGGCGGACTATCCAAATTCTTGATTGCGTGTCCCAGTTATCCATTTTAATAAATTTTAAAGATCAATCTGCAAATTAAAACAAAAATGGAACAGAAAACTTAAAAGAAAAAAAGTTATTCAATTTTTTTTGGTAGCGGATTTCATCAGCCACCCTGTACAAAAATACTGGAAAAAATTTAGATATTAAACAACACAGCTTTTGAAAGATAACTTATTTCTTTATAGTACAATTTTTTTTCTCAGAAATGAAAAATTTTGGAAAAATAGTTTTCCAGATATGAAAAACAAAAAAAAAAACATATCTGTATAAAACACATTTTCAAAAAACAAAAAATAGTAATTTAAGGAACAATTTTATTAATTTTAATAATAAAATATAATCAAAAGTTTTAATATAAATTATTAGTTAGTATTACTAGTAGATATACAAACAGAATAAAAAATTATTTCAAATACCTAAAGGTTCATAAAAAATATTATTAAAAAATATAATATTATATGATATGAATATAATAAAACTTATTTTCGAAAAAACCAAAAAAATTGCAGCAATCTCGACAAAAATTTGTTGTGCAAAATTATTTTTCAAAAATAAAATGCAAAAAAAAAATTATAATTGTAAAAATATTCTTCAAAATTGAAATATGAACTATTAGTTAAAATTATTAAATTACATAAATTATTTTCGAAAATCGTAAAATAAATACAAAAATGTTTCAGAAAAAACTCGTTAAAAATAATTTTTCCAAAATAAAAAAAAAGTAAACTTATGTCTATAATAAAGAATTTCGGCCTCGGTAGTCTAGCGTAAAGGCACTAGCCTGCCATCGCAGAGGTTGTGGGTTCGAGTCCCAAGTAGAGCATAGTCCTCGCACTTTTCCAAAATTACCTACTTTCCCTGCTTCTAAAAAAAAAGAAACACTTCCTCCAATTCTATTCCTCAACATCCTTTCCATCCTTACTCCTGCACAATAGTCAGCGCATGATTTGCATTGTGGTTGCTAAAACAAGCAAAAAAAAAACAACAAAAAAAACCACTCAGTTAAACAATGCATCAGTGGCGCCAGCAAGAGGAATAGCGCACACCAAATTTAGCGAAGCTCTCAACCATCTGTGCGATCCTTCTGCATGAAAAATGTGAGACACAGATGGCGCTCCAAGCAGTAAGAAGGCGTTGTTCCAAAGCAACGACAGGTGGGCATTCTGCTACTTAGGACTGGTAGCGGCAGGCTAATCACCTACCTTGTCATAAATCTAAACATATTAACGATACCAACGCAAGAACGAGTCTTGTCGAGGCCCTATGCTCCCGAGAGAAGTGAACAAGAAAAAAAAATTAAATTAAATTTAAAAAATTTGGGTATACGAGGCTATTCACTATAGAAAGGAAAGATATGGGAGACCATATGGCTTGTAAGTACATGCCAACATTTATTTATTTATTTATGTTATGACTAGTCAACGTTTATTACCAAAAGATTGGGCCTTGCGTCTCGCAGACTTTGAGAAAAGTATTGAGCTTAAAAGGGAAGCGTAGGATGCAATGAGCTTTTGCTTGTAAGTCGGTGGAGAAGCGAATGAAATGAGAAGTAAATCAATCAACTTGAGGTTAAGAAGCGCATAATTACAGGCATACAATCTTTTAAAGAAGCCTTAGTTATTATATTGCATATCTTGGAACTAATTAAACATAAGCTCTGCTTGAATTCTTCAAACCCATAGCTCGGCTGTACTGACGCAAGCCACCAGAAATAAGTGCATTCGTACAACAAAGGTCATGCAGGTTTGCCAACCGGACACACATTGATTACTTTGACTGGCCTCGAGCTGGTTGATTAGTTTGCCCACCTTTGCCCACCAAAACATGTGCACTCACACATCCCCGCGTACAATTTGTGGCAAAAACCGTTTCATCAAAACACCCCTCACTCCCCCTTATCCCATAGCTTCCATCCCCACTCTAATAACTTTTTTTTGCGCAAAACCAATATCGAATAGTTGCATAACTTTGTTGTTGCCATTCACTCGTTATTATAATTATTTGCTCACGTTCATGCCGATAATGTCTATACAAAGATTAGCGTACAATATACAATAACAATAACAAAAACAACGAATCAAAAATTTTCCGCACGTTTGTTGTACGCTGATTTAAATCTCAGCAACAACAAAAACACCTAAAACAACAAGCAAGAGCGCGCGGCAGCGTAGAGAAATCGAAAATTACCAAAAGTTGCACCATAATGGCCAAATAATACCGTTAACGAGCGCAGTGAGTTTGTATAATTTTAAGATGCGTGCAAACGCACGTGTGCGTACTGACATATACATACACATAGACACCCATAAACAAGCAACTGTGTGTGCGTATTTATGTATGTATTAGCGTTAAGCCGCGTATGAAAATTTGGCAACCAACCAAAGCGCAAAAGAGCAATGTCAGCTTAACAAAGGTCTCATGTAGCCATACAGTTTTTGTAGCTCGCTTTTGGGCGCAGCGGCTGCAGGTGCTTATCTGGTGGTTATTTAAAAATTTTCGAAAAATAATTTCCTCTTTGGAAGCTTATATGGAGAGTGTCTCGAAATTGAAAAAAAGAACCAATCAGATCTATAGCCATGAAACCGGAGTTTTCTAAGTCAATAAAACTACTATCTAACAGCATTTTTGGTATAGAAAACCCAGCTTATAACCATGAAAATGAAGCATATGTTAGGTTAGGTTATGGTGGTAGTCGGTCCGTATGACCAACTCACTAATACCTTACAGGTCCGTTGTGATACCACTGTGCGACACGGGAACCTTGTTTATTTGAGGCTCTTATGAAGCGTAGGATTGGTCTAATCCCCGTGCCAGATAGTTCTGTAAGAGAATTGAAAAAGTGTTTACCTAGACAACATGCTCTGATTTTAGCTAAGGCTGGACAATGGCAAAAGAAGTGCTCAGCTGTTTCTTCCTCTTCTTCATCTCTACAACTTCTGCTATGTTCATGGGAGAAAACTCTAAGTCTCGAGGAATGCCTGTCAAATAGCCAATGACCGGTTATACAAGCCACCACCTTCGAGATTTCATCTCTTGCAAGCAATTCCTTTGTCCTTTTCTGGTTTATTTGCGGTCATAGTAGCCTACCTGTTTCGCATGTATCTTCATCTTCCCATGACCTATTGGCCTCTTGGGTAATGTTGTTTTTTATTAATAGTTTACTCGTGGCCAAAGGTATTCCAATGGTACTTTTATCACTGAACAGTTGAAGAGCAGTACCTTTTCTGGCTAGCTCATCAGCTTTATAGTTTCCATCAATATCTCCGTGTCCCGGAACACAAATAAGGCTGACCTTGAATACGACGCTAATATCATTTAGGGCCGCCCGGCATTTTTGTGCAACGTTTGACCTTAGTATAGCCGTATTCATTGACTTAATGGATTACGGAATGAGTATTTAGGTATGTCTTTCATAGCTAGAACCTCTGCCTAATAAACGTTGCAGTAGTCTGGTAGTCGAACGGGGGGTTCCACTCCTAATTCCTTCGAGAATACTCCATAGCCAACTTTATTGTCTAGCTTGGAACCATCTGTATAAAAATTTAATACTCCCCTTCCCCATGGCCTTGGTGTCTGTCAATCCCTTTTTGACGGTATACTTGTCTTGGAGAGTTTCTCGAAGGTAAGTCTAGGAATAGAATAGTCTATTTTTTGTTTGTGACTGTTCAGAGCAGCAGCATAAGTGGACCATTTTTGTAGAACAAAGTTATGGTCTAGCATGTCTTACTTGTTTTTTATAGTGGATTTAAGTTTCCAAGTTTTGGTCTAATAAAATTATATGCTATAAGAAATAAGTTTCATAAACCGATTTGTAATAGAAATATTATTACCATTGTTCCATAGTAGAATTTCAGGAGCAACATTTTTATGGAACATTTTAACTCCATGCCTAGGAGGTCTACAATATGAGAAGTTAGAATGCCTCTCGGGATTTGAGTTTCAGTGTTTACTTAGATTCGCAAAGGACGCGGGCTTATTACAAGAAGCCTACAAAGAAACGCAAAGGTCGAGCTGCATCTGGTACCACTAAGACCCAGTAGGTCTATGTGATGGCTTTCAGCCAGCCAGTTCAACCTAAGCTAATCTAACCCTACAGCTTCCCTTTTTGCGAGTCAATTTCACCTGTTTTTTAGGAAAAGGCCAAAAACTGATTTTAAATGGAATATTTGAGTATTAATTTGTTCTAGAAAAAGCTTTGTCAGAAAATTTCAGTGGGTGTTGCCGAAGATACAAAAGCTGTCAATATAAACTTTTGCTCCCAATTGAGAGAAATGCGCGCCTACTAGCGCCCTCTATGTTTGAATTTTACGTGAAGTATCTTATCGTTTTCTGCCCCAGCCTCTTTTAGTGAAATCTAATTTCTGCTAATACTTATTATTGTAAAATGTGTTAATAGTTCTGTGACGTTAATACCAATAAGTCCTAGATATTTTGGAATTCTTCTCATTTTTTACTCATCACGTCACAGGGCAAAAAGCAAGCGCAGACGTTCGATATCAGATCAATGCGAAATACGTCAGAGAAAATTTTCTCTTGCTGTGTTTTCAAGTGCCCCACGATAACGTCTTTCTGTTTATTTCTTCGAAAGCTGACTTTCTCTATTAGTATTACCATCTGCCATGAGGTACAGCAGCAATGCCAGAGCTGAATATTGCCCATTTGACACTGTGAATTTATGGATGGGCTCAAGCGTACGTAGTCCGCAAAAGTTATAAACTTTCTTACAGCTGTTTTTCTTTCCCGAAATAGCTTCCCGTACTCTTAACGGTCTTCTTCAGTAACTCCACTTGTTCAGTAAAGGCAATATATTGTGAGGTCAAGGTTTTTCTTAACACCTTCGATTTTGTGGCTCTCCACTTAGAAGGAACTATCATATCTGTGCAAGCTTAGGAAATCTCTGAGAAGATACTCAATAAAAATTCTAAATACTTCGAGCTCCCATTTCTTCCTATTTATGATGGAGATGATGGTAGTTCTTTCAGGGTAGATGGGAGCCTTGTGCGAATATAAGCAACTCTAGAACTCAGTAGATTAGATTAGATTAGATTTGTTGTATGACAGGACAGATAAAGTATGGATGGTAATACGAAGAAATTGGTGAGCGATCACACTTCCGCGAATCTTTTGTATTCATTGATGAATTCTAAGAGATCAGGAAGACGAACATCGCACCCCAACAGCCTAAGAGAACGTCGGACAGCTACAGAGAAACTGCTCTACAGTGACCAGTACGCTCAGGTCCTTTCTACTAAGTTTTAGGGGAAAAGTCGCTAATTTCCTGTTTGGTTCTTTCACAAAGCACAAAGCTACGCTGCAGGAGCACAACTCAGACTAACGTCTTCTATGGGTAGACCTCATGAAGTCATCAACCCATAGAGCTCATTATTTCTCTATGATAGTATATGGTAGACTACTGCTAGTGCCTCAAGGCTTTTGGTGGGTGAAACTGCGAATGACAGCTACAATTAACGATCTCTTAATGATTATTAGCGCTTCTGGATACTCAACCCATTCGACCTCTATACTGAGATATAGTTTTTCCGAATTCACATTTTCTCTCCTCCCAATTACTTCTATTTCTTACATGTCTTCTAGTTCCTTAGTCGGGCTTTTCTCAAATCATTGTTTTGCTTTTCAAATCATTGTTTTCAATCTATAGATCAGCGTGCAGCACCTCTGCTCAAAATCTCTCATCGTTCTCCTCGCGAACTCCTTGGAAATTTGTCTGTTGCCGTTCATTTAAAAGAAGCGAAGTTTCAAACGGAAGGAAAGAAAATGTAGGCCACCGAAAGAAGTCAGCTTAATTTACCTTTTTTTGAAACCTTGGCTACCAAATACGGAATGGAATAGGAAAAATAGAGCCTCAGATCCAAGCATTGCCTGACGTGCTTACTACTGAACGGATTATAAAAAGGAATGCACCTAAGGATTCGAACTGTGTGCAGCTTTTCTGATCCTCGTTCACCGACTCTTGAACGGATTAGATAAGGAAGTTCATCAAAACAGCCGAGCTGTGTTTAATTTTTTGGGTTTTCGGCTCTTAACTACAGAAGGAATTACGAGGGATACATCACATCAAGATTCGAGCTTTGCTTGACTTTTCTGATACTACCGTCCACGTAATGTATTAAAAAAAGTAGTGTGCCGTAAGATCGCAGCTTACCCGACTACTGATAAAGAAGTCCATCGAAGAATCCTAACGAATTACAAGGGACTCAGCATCCCAAGATTCGAGATCTGCTTGATTTTTCTGATCCTACCGACCATGTAACGTACTAAAAAAAGGATGTGTTTGAAACCTCTGATTTTTGGCTGCAGATTGGCAAAAGAGTTCGAAATTGAAAGACCTTTAATGTTGCGAATTCTCTCATCGGAACGAACCGCTCTCAATAACCTCAGTTATTTAAGTGGTTCTGCCTTCACTGCCACACTGCGTTGCACAAATCCTAATCCAAAATTAGCCCCACTTTTGATTTTATTTTTTAAAGCCATACAAATTTAAAAATCTTATGCCTCATTAATTTTTGTCACGTGCGAATCGTTAAATTTTACTTTCCTCCCAAATTTGTTTTATTTTCTCATTTTCAATCCATGTTGTTTTCATACTTCTTTTATCCCTTTCGCTGGAACATGTCAAGGTCAGATATCAATGTTGCAACTGTCCTCTCAGTTGTCAGCAGATTTTTCTAACTTCACATTTTGCTGTTGTTGGCGACAGAAGAAAAATATTTTATCGCTATCGAAGGAGCGTATGAAGAGAAAACGAGACAGAAAATGAAATGGCAAGTGTGTGTAGAGTCGTAGAACATCGGAATTCACTTGTATGCGTTGTACATTTTCATTTCGGCTTGACAGTTGACCTTCTGCAGCCCTTTCACTGCATGGAAAGCGTACATGGCATACTTTTAGGCGTTGTTTAAAAATTAAACTTTTGTTCGCAGTAGACTCGAAAACGTTTGCCATTGCCTGACATTACTTTCACATGTGTCTTTTCGGGAGAAACACCTCACAAAGCACTTAGCGCAAATGTTAATGCCAACTAATTACGTATGCAGTAGCCTGCTTTTAGGCGTGCGAAAAATGTTTATTTGACGGTTTTTGTTCTCATTTCATTTTTGCCACCTTCGGTGCGGAAAGTGGCGGAATAAAGGATTAGCGTGCAATTAGTGCGGCTTTGGGATGCGCCTAAAAGTAGGCATTAACTTTGGCGAGCGTGAAATGCAAAAATATATGCCTAGGTAAAAGTGGAATTGCAAAAAACACAGAAAAAAAATTAACACAAACCCAGACTTCATGCAATTCTTTTTATAGCCTACAGCAAAGCAATAATCACAGCAAAGTGTGGCATATTTATAGGAGCAATCAAGTTAATAGCCGTGCATAAGTTCAAAAGTAGGTGTAACGCGCGATAAGTGGACTTACCAGTGGAAAAGCAAGCAAATAATAAAAATAAATAAATTTCTTCATCGCACTCG